>PDIP01000044.1:4066-18020 GCA_002811645.1 Corallochytrium limacisporum
GGGCCACCCCACCAACCCCCCCCCTTGAGAACGACTGTTCTAAAATTAGAACTCCCCCGGCTTCCCCTCTCCTCCCCTTCCCCACAAACGGCCCCCCCCCCCAACACCGGCACTGAGCGCTCTGGGCCACCCCCCTCTCCGGGGCCTTTGTGGTACCCGCAAGCAAGAGCGCCAGCGGGCAAAAACTCGCCACCCACCGCGAAACCCCAAAGGCTCAAGCCAAAGGCTGCGATAAAGGCCAAAGTAAAAAGCTAAGAAGGGAAAAATTCCCTCTGCCCGGGGGGGGGGGGCTCCCTGTGTGTGTGTGTGTCCTTTCGTGTCCCCTCCGGCGAGATTCGGGAACGAGAGCCGCGCACTGATGCAACTGGGAAACCACTTTTTTCTTTTTCTTACGCAATTGTCCCTGGACCAGTTGGTTTCCCTTTTTTTTTTTTTTTGGTGTGTGTGTGGTTCCTTTGGTTTTTCTTTTTTTTTTTGACTTTGCTTTTGATCTGTGTTTTAGAGCCTCGCCCCCCCTTCTCCTCCACGGCACAAAGCAACCGCCCCAATTTTTTTTAAAGGGGCGGCGGCGGGTGGTATCCACCGACAAAGTTGCTAGTTGGTACGGTGGAAGGCGCGTTCTTGCTAATGGGTTCGCAGGTCAGGTTTCGTGTCTGCAGATCGGTCAGGAGAGCAGGTGTGCCTTGTGAAAGTGTTTCACCGCAGGGGTTTGTGTGCACCTGACCATGGCCCATATGAAAAGGTGGCAAATACTAGACACCTCATAATTGACATTGTGTGCGATAGTCATGGTTGTGCACAGTTATATTAAGGATCACGCTCCTTGGGTGTCGTCTGGACTGTCCTGCCTTTGCTGCATTGCATTTCTTGGGGTGTGCCAAAAATAGTCTGACCAAGTGAGAAAGAAAAGCAGCAAAGACAACCCCACGATTGTACAAAATAACATTCACGGCAAACATGGCTGAGCGCGTCAACCATTTCAAGAGCCAGCTCGGCGGTGGTGGCAGCAGTGGTAGTAGCACCGTTACAATCACTGACAACCGCACCGGGGAGAAGCGGGAGATTCCGATTGAGGAGGGTACCATTCCTGCGGGTGAGTTCCAGAAGCTGAAGATGCCCTTGCGTGTCTACGATCCGGCATTTGGTAACACTGCAGTTTGCCGCAGCAAGATCTGCTTCATCGACGGCGACAAGGGTGTGCTCCTGTACCGCGGCATCCCTATTGAACAGCTTGCCCAGCACTCCAACTTCCTTGAGGTTGCGTACTTGCTGATCAATGGATCTCTGCCCAATGCCATGGAGTACAGCTTCTGGCAACAGAAGGTCATGCGTCATACATTTGTTCACGAGACGCTCAAGACCATTCTCACGTCCTTCCGCTACGACGCCCATCCGATGGGAGTGCTCATGTCTGCTTTCAGCGCCATGGGCACCTTCCATCAGGAAGCTAACCCCGCTCTCCAGGGCTCCGACCTCTATCAGCGCTCCCGAGCAGTGCGCCTTAAACAGATCTACCGCATTCTCGGCAAGGCTCCTACTGCGGCAGCCATTGCCTACCGCGTGCGTATGGGGCGGCCCATCAACGATCCGTCGGACGGTCTCAGCTACACCTCTAATTTCTTGTACATGATGGACCGTTTGAGCGAAGAGAACTACCAACCGAACCCACGTCTGGCCCGTGCCCTAGACATTCTCTTCATTCTGCATGCGGACCACGAGCTCAACTGTTCCACGGCTGCAGTGAGACACATCGCGAGCTCCAAGGTGGACCCTTACAGCGCCATGGCCGGAGGCATTGCCGCGCTCTACGGCCCGCTCCACGGCGGCGCCAACGAAGCTGTGTTGCGCATGCTGGAAGAGATTGGCAGCAAGGACAAGATTGCGCAGTTCCTGGACGACGTCAAGGCTCGCAAGCGCAAGCTCATGGGCTTTGGTCACCGCGTCTACCGCAACTACGATCCCCGCGCCAAAATTATTCGTCAGGTTGCGTACGATGTGTTTGACATTGTTGGCAGCGAGCCTCTGATTGAGGTTGCACAGGAGCTGGAGAAGCAGGCCCTGTCGGACGACTATTTTGTCAGCCGCAAGCTGTACCCCAATGTCGACTTCTATTCGGGCATCATTTACCGGGCTATGGGCTTCCCCACGGACATGTTCCCGGTGCTCTTTGCCATCCCACGTATGGCGGGCTGGCTGGCACATTGGGAGGAGGCGCAGGTGGCCAAGGATGCGCAACGCATTTGGCGCCCGCGTCAGATTTACGTCGGTCCAAAGAACATCGATTACGTCGACATGAACCATCGCCACACGAGCTCGGGCCACAGTTTGACATCCTACGATTCCAACTTTGGCCGTCGCACACGGGTCGCGACGTGGACAAAGAAGGGCAACAACTCTGCGCTGTAGGAAGGTGTCAGAGAGTGACAAGAAATGATACCGAGCGGGGGCATGCCTGGCAGTCAACCACAGTCGACCAACGTGGACGTGATACTAGTAAACAACATGTTCATAAATTGCAACTTTTATTGTACACCTTTGTTGATTGACTGTTTCAAAAATTCTTAGTTTACCGACGATCGTAAGGAAAGGTCGTGCATGGGCAAGTTTTCATATTCGTGGGTTTGCGCGCCGCCGTTCGTGGTTGACGACCGACGTGTCCCGGAAGCCATGCTGAAGGACACTGACCGCGATAATGCACGCTTCTTGCGTTTCTTCGTGCCACACAGTCGACCGCCGTACCGATCCCGTACGACCTGCACCATGATGCTGCTATCCACCAAGATCTGAATCGCAGAACAGATGTAGAACTGTACCGGCGGATTCTTCAGGGTAAGGTAGTACAGCCTGAACAGATCGCCGGTCAGCCAACCCGCAATCATGCGCAAGCTCACGCCCTTGGCATGGCCAGCACGCCAATTGCTCATAAATTGCGGAACGCCGATGGTCGATTCCAGCAACAATCCTACGGCGCCCAAGACATCAAAGAATCCCTGCACGTCCGCCAGGACAAGACACAGCAACCCCACGCCTGCGCTGAACAGTAAGAAAAAGATGACGTAGTCCTCAAACTCTGTCCAGTTCCAGAAATCTCTCCATCGTCCGTCAAAGATGGAACGCACAGGGCCTGTGTCATGCGCAAAGTGAGGCTGAGTGCGCGAATTGTGCGGCTGATGGCTACCGTTTGGTGTGGGTAGGTGAAGCCCAGTGCCGACAGTAGCGCTGCCAGGTCCACCTTCGTCATCGTCAGTTTGCGACGACAGCATATGGTCCGCAACAGCCGTGGCCCCTACCACATTGATCAAGCTCGATCTTCTGCTTCCTGGTACGGGAGTGTACATGTTTCGCTGTTTGTTTACGGTCACACACAGATGCAGCAGTGCAAAGACCATGATTACCATCACAATGCTTTGCCAGAGCAGAGGCATCGCGAACGGAGACCCCAGCCAGAAGAAGATGCGCAATACGTGTGCTAGGAGTAAAATTAGACAAACATTGAGATTGAATCCATCTGTGTCCTGTCGTTTCGATATCCGAGAGTACTGTGGGTAAAATGCCACTGCGCCACCGAATATCATTCCCAAGTCGGCCATGAACTCAAACCCTGTCGCCATCCACACTGGGAAGATCGATGGCAGCTCCATTTGGGAGTCTGAGTCCTGTTGCTGTAGAGTTTGTATCTTTTTGAAAGCTCCATTGTTTGGGACTGCCTGTCCTACCAGGTCCCCTGCAACTGCAGGTGGCATTTTTCTGTATTAATGTGTGGCTCGCGTTTTGCTCACCATGCCATTGTTGCCTTGAAACATTTCCCGCTTTTATTGTCTCCTTGCATCTATGTTATCAGGTCCCAAAGAAGATGACGACTGTACTAATAAAACTCTTTTAAGTCTATCTTTGGCAAATCAACGTCGCAATGAGAAAAGAAGCCCTGGCTGACCTGCAGCATGAAAAGGTTTTATATTACAATAATGCTTACCAGCGAGTAAGGCCTTAAAAACACGCGTTCTGATCACAGTAGGATCAATTAAGTACCAGGAGCAGAAAAAAGGGAGAAACATGCAGTAAACATAGAAACGGAACCAAGAATCCGAAACGGCGGCGAACGGAACCAATTCCTAATATGCGGCACACCGGAACAAGCCCCGCCCCCCTCAACCCTAAGACCCCTGGGGGAGGTGGAGGTGAGGGCAAGAAATTGGACAAAAAGGCCGGGTGTTTTAGATAGCAGCCCGCGGGTTGTTGGGTACCGTGCCATTGAGAAACCCCGCGCGCCGCTTCCTTTCCTTCCACACCGCTCCGACCCGCCCCACTTCCAACCACCGGTCACCGCAAGGAGAAGGTGCCGAACCGGGGGAGGGGTGCGGTGGGGGGGGGTTGGAGGGAGGAGAGTACGAAGGCATTATCTATCCTATATACCCTGCCTTCCCCCTTGGAGTTTGGGCGGGGCGGCGGACGGGAAGTCCGAGGGCACATCTCCGCTGATGAAGCAGATGCTCTGTCTCTCTCGAAGGAAAGACGAAAGACGTTTTGGGCATTGTGCGGACATGATTGCGAACAAATTACATGACTCGTTTCCACAGCTTTTGAACATCTGTAATATAACATGACGCTTCTGAAAATATTCGATTCTCCTAACTATTTTGTTGGTGGCAAAAACAACGGTGCGTCGTTTTTTGGCTATTCCGGTGCAGGTGACCGACTTCGACTACGGGTGCCCCTCAGGCGTGGCCGTTCCGGCGCAGACAGCTGAGCACTGCCGGAGGTTTCGTCCGGACTAGTGACACTCGTGCTCGGTGACATCTGCGTGTCCACAGGAGGCGACATGACCGCGTCCGAGCCGGGGGGACCCTGTGGCATTGGGGACGAGCTCCGACTTTGACTGCGCAGGACTCGGCCGTGAATCTGCAGTCCCTCAAGGGCTCGCTGTGCGCTCCACGGTTGGTAGGCTGCGGGGAAGCCAGTCTTGTCGTTGTCTGCGGGATTGCGCACAGCATTTTGGCTCTCAAAGGCTGAAGCGTACTCGGCTGCTGCCGTGGGGTCAAAGTAGTGGTCAGGTAGCTTGAACGATCCCGGACTGCGCAGAGATGGCCAAAACTTGGACTGGAAGCGGATGACCTGCCGCAGGGTGGAGGACGCAGTGTCGACAGGCGTCGTCCGATTGATCTGTGGATTCAATACCGGCGGGGGTGTGCCTTGCAGGGTGGCGAGCGAGGCCACAGCGGCGCCAGTGATGGCATCGAGGTCATAGCCACCCTCCAAGGCCAGCACAACCTTGTCGTTGACCAATTCCATCATGCGCTTGGTCATGTGCGCGTAGCATTCAGGACGGACATGGTAGCCACCCAACTGGTCCCCCTCAGCAGCATCGTATCCTGCACTAATAAGAATCAAATCTGGTGCATAATCCTTGAGAATCGGAAGCAGGACGTACTCAAAGGCCGCCAGGTACTCTGTGTTACCCATGGCGTGCTTGCCACCGTTCCATGGAACATTAATGTTGAAACCTTCACCGTCCGAGATCCCGGCATCGCGCAGCTCACCCGTGAACGGATAGAACGCCCCGTTATCGTGGCGGTGTAGCGAAATGTACATAATGGTCGGGTCGTGGAACAAAATGTTCTGCGTACCATTGCCGTGATGCACATCCCAGTCAAGGATGACGACCTTGCCCACGCCTAAATGCTGACGTGCGTACGCAGCGGCCAGGGCAACATTATTAAAGAAGCAGAAACCGAGTGCCTCCGCGCAGTCAGCGTGATGACCAGGGGGCCGTACGACAGCGAATCCATTGCGCGTCTCGCCCTTCACCACACTTTCCACGACGTTCAGAAGCGCACCTGCACTTAGCCGTGCGGCGTACGGACTGGTAAATTTGTTGAAAACTGTGTCACAGGCAATGCCCGGACCGCCACATTCCATGACCTCCAAATCGGGCCAGGACACGGGCAGACGGTACGGGAAGCGTGCGTACCGATCAATATGCTCTTCACTATGGCAGAGCCGCAGTTCATCGAACGTAGCCTCACGTGGGAGAATGCGAGTACATTGGTCGAGAAGGCCTGCCTTCTCAAAGCCCGCGAGAATTGAGGCAATCCGTTCCGGACGTTCGGGGTGCCACAGCTCCGGCTCATCACACGTGCAGCAGTGTAGCATGGTGCGTGGTTCAGACACCAACGCAGTGCGGCGGGACGGATCGAGGACCATCTTGCCGAATGATCCGTCCAGGGTCTTGTTCTGGGTAGCCATGATGTCACCTCCGTGGGTCAAAATAGCCTTGCGAAGATTTTGCCAGTGCTCATCGCTCTCCAAGCCCATTGGTCCCACACGCATAGGCAGAACCTTGCCATGGTATTTGCGTTCGTTCTCTGCCGCCATAGCGCCTTTTTTGCCTCCTTTCTTGGTCTCTTCGTTCTTCTTGCTGTTCTTTGAGCCCGAAATCGAGCTGGCATCTAAAGACCCTGCTTCGCGTGGGTGTACGCGGGAAACAGGAATCCATTCATCCAATTCAGGACCCCAGCCCTCGTAGTGTACAAAGACTTTATCCTGGCCCAGCGCACGCAGCCTTGCAGCCCAGAGAATGCGCGACGGGGGAATGTAGTCTGGTGTCTCGGGTTTGGCTTTGGTGTTATTGTTCTTACCGTTCTTCTTCTTAGACTTCTTGTCGGTATCCATAAGATCCTCTTCTTCCTCGACTTCCTCTTCATCGAGAAAATCATCAGAATCGTCAGATTCATCGAGTTTCAGGTCACCCACAATTGACGATGACACGCAGACGGCGTCACCAATTTTAAATGTGGCTCCTTCACCCAATATGCGCATGGTTTCCGTGAATTCCCATCGCAACCTCTCAGCTTCGTCCGGGTCGTTGACGTTCATGGCACTCAGGCTCAGTTCCAGCGCAGCGCTCTCGCGATCAGTGGCGCGTGTGTCGACTTCCTCCTCCGGCGGTTTGCGACGGTGGAACAGTGGTGGCGTCTTTGACCGTGTGCCGCTCCACGGCTTATTCAGGGCCGTCGTTGAGCCAGTGCGACGGATGTCAAGCCCCCTGCTCATGCCAGCGATGTTCCCACTGGACTGTGAGTGCTGTCCCAAAGCAGTCCTGGTATCATAGCCACGGGCTTTGAGGAAGCTGTCGAAGGCGTCATCGCTGGTACCCAACGGTCCACCAAAGCCGACGTCGCTCTGTGTTCGTGCGATGTTGCCGCTTTCGTACTGATTCCGGAGTCCAATACCACGCTTTCTGTTGTTGAGTGACACCTGACGCGGAGTCTCGTCGGAGTCATCCAGGATAATCTCATCGGCATGGTCCATTCTATCTGGCACGTATCCGCGTCTAGCGTCCTTTTCGGGGATCTCTGCGCCTGGGAGTACCTCTCCTAGTTCTGCCTGCTCTTGCATGGCCTGCAGTTTCAGTAAGGTCTGTTCATGGAAACCAAGGCACTTAGATGAATTGCGTCGGCGCTTCGCAACAGAGGCAATGTTGTCATGACTCACAGCCTTCTCCTGTTCTTCCAGTCCCGTGGGTCGACGGTACCGAGGCAACATTGGGCTTCGAGATCCCGATGGCAGGTCTTCGTTGAGGAGCGCCAATCCAAGGGGAGGATTACTCTTGTACGGGGCAGGTGAGCCGATGACGCCGCCAATTTTCAGCATGGAGACGGGATCCTTGGCTCTGTCACTGGATATACTGCTTATAGAGTCACTCGAAAGATCTCCAGGAAGCTCTCCAGGCTGCAGTATCTGGCCGGGTTGCTTCTGCTTCATCGGACTGCCACTGTTGCGTAATTCTCGCAGCTGGGCCTGAGCAAACAAAGTCCCTCCTGCCTGAGTCATCAACGCAATTGTTTCCGCATCAATGGCTCCCTGAATGTTTGATGAGATGCCCCAGCGGCTCTGGTAGGCGCGGTCGTCCTCTCCAGGGGCCGCGCGCTGCACCAAGGTCACTGGCGGTTGCAGCGCGGGTGGCACACAGGGCATGGAATACTTGCCCGGCTCACTGGCAGCTGTATAAGCTACAGCCGCACTCGCCTTTGCTGCTGTGCTCAAGAGGCGTGGTGGTGGCGGTGGTGGCTTGGCTGCTGGTTGTTTTTTCCGCTTTGGTTTCTCGACGGGAAGTATGGCCATGTCACCGAAGATTTCGGCATCACTAGGCTGGGTTGGGCCTTCAAAACTCTCAAGGTACATAGCGTCGATCTTGGTGCCGCTCATTGCCTCACTCCGTGCCTGGGCTCGGAGAGCCCGCTTGGAAGTCAAAACCTCTGATTTCAAAATCTCTTCCGCTCGCTGACTGTCGGTCTCCTCCATCTCCTCCGGAAGGGATCCCACACTGCCCAGGCTATCCCTAGTCCCTGCTTCCTGTTTGGCCAAAATTTTTTGGCGCAAACTCCGCTTCACCGCAGACCCAGCATTTGTCTTGGACTCGGAAGAAGACTCTGTGTCCATTGCTTCGACCTTGATGGTCGGCGTTGAGCTTTCCGAGCTCATTTATACGATGTATGGTATACGTTGCCTCGTGGGCTTGCCCTGAAGTAACCTACTTCGGTCTCACCCAAGTGCAAGCCGATGGGACGCTCTAAACTGACCCTATCCCCCAGAACAGACAATATCTAACCGAAATGCATCATTCTTGATCGGGCGTATACGTGAAGTCCAAGGCCATTCGCACCCGCTTCGTGTAGTGAGCTACGGATTTAGAACTTTCGCAAATTGGTATCGCGTCGACTTAATTGCCTTTGAATACCCAGATCCCGACACATAGCATATTTATGCTTGTCCAATGGCTCACAATGAGTGGCGTGTACGGTCCATCGATGCTCAGAGATAACGATTCTGGGCCACAGTTTCAGTTTTGTGCTGGTTCTGTGATGGTCGCTCTTCCTGACTTACGGCGGCACGCCGACAGAAAATGGCGAAGAGACAGCGAGCGAAGCGACAGGGAGAGAAGAGAGCGAGAACGAGGGAGGGGACGGCGGGGCCAACACTGCCTTTGGACGGGTACTACCTCACCAAGAAATTGGCCTGGGGCGGCAAAGGGAGAGCGGCCCCCTCCCAGCGGACACGAACGGACGCTAACTACTCGAGGAGCCTCTCTCCCTGTGTCTCTCTGGTCTCCTGCCCCGCTGCCTGGTCTGCGACCGTCTCCTTCTCCGGAAAACAGACAGACCGGTCTGGGAACAGGGGGGTCCGGATTGGGCCGGGAGGTAAAAAAGGGGGGGGGGTTCGGGACGGTTCCGGTTCTTTGGGTATGGGAGCCATGAATTGTTTGCGCTTTTTCCTATTGCCCGTTTCTTTATTTTGCCTTTCGAGACTCATTTTCCTTTGCGGTGCCCGTTCGGTGGTGGTGCCCTGTATGTGTTCCCCTCCGCCACTTGCCCTTCGGCCGGTAGCAACACACTCCTTCATCCTCTCCCCCCCGGGGGGGGGGGCCGCACCGAGCTGCCCGTCCCCTTTGTTTTCGCTCGGGGCCGTGCGGGAGAGGGGGACCCAAGTGGGGAGGGAAGGGGGGGGGGGCACAACACACGGCTGTGGCTGTTTTGTGACGGTGGCTGGTGGGGGGGTTGGGCCAAAGACTCCAATCGCAGTTGCTTTTGCCAGGGGCTTTCGACTATCGGCTGTTGGCTTCTTTTGTTCCAACGGGGACGAGTACCAGGTCATGCAACCGTGAATACATGCTTTATTTGGATAAATGGATGGTACGTAAAGACATAGACAAAGATGTATGAGTTATTACATCCCTCTGAAGAGCCACAAGTATTCGGGTTAAGCTGCTGGCTATGTGCATTCTGATCTGAGAATGATGTCGGGCTCAAAAAGACTTCAAGCACCAGGACTCCTGGCATGGATCACTGTCTTTGTCTGTACACTATGCAACACTGTAGCAGCAGAAAAGATGTTTACCGAGGCAGCGGTCTGGAATAGGTTTATTGAAGATATCGTGAAACCGGGAGTGAGCAGCGATGGAAGTACAGAGTGGGATGGCACCTTGTCTCAGGCACTCTTCCATATCGATGATGCGGGTTACCACATCGCTGTTCATGAGCAGCCTCGTAATTGGACATCGGTCATCCTCTTCAACAGCGAAAGCGTGCCTGGATGCGAACTGTGCAAGATCGTGGGTAGTCGATGGGACAGCGTCGCCAAAGTCTTCTACAGTACCGTGCCACATGCGGCCTCCTCAACCGCTTTCCTCCGTATTGATTTTGAGGCCGGCGGCAGTGGCGCCTTTAAACGGGAAGAATTTTTACGGGCACCAATGCTGATGATCTACCGTAAGGGCGAACGCAAGGGGGTTTCTATCAATCTGAACTTTGCCAAGAAGGACTTGAGCACCCTCATCCTCCGCCTCGTCGGTGAAATTATCAAAGCCACGGGAGACTCTGTGGCACCCCAAGGTGGTGTCAGCATGGAAGGGATTATTTCGCTCCTGATCTTCCTCGCACTCGTCTTTACGGTGGCGTACGTGGGATATTTGCGCTTTGACCTCATTGTCGGCATTGCGCAGAACAAGATTATTTGGTCCTCGCTGACTATGGCCGGCATTGTTGCCCTTATGGGAGGCAGTATGTGGATAAATATGCGCAAACCGCCATACACGACGCCAAACGAACTCATTGCCAAACAGTCTAATCGTCAGCTCGGCATGGAGGGACAGATCGTAATGGTGCTTTACGGGCTTGGAACACTCGCCATCATCGTCGCCCTGTTTGTAGGAAAGACATCCAGAAAGGGTCTGCTCAAAGAACGTTTGGCCATGGCCATCGCATTAGTAGGCTTTGCGTTTGGTTTCAGTGCCATTCTGGCCGTCTACGCACACAAGGTCCCCGGCTATCCATACCGCCTATTGCTCTAAAATATGATTATGATCTGGATCTGGTCATGAGAACCACACACAGAGACTCAGAACATGTAGTAGAAATGGTAAACATTAAATAACTAAATTCATTGCTATTTTCTGGCTATGACTTATTGTTTGCCTGTCCCTTATCGTTCTTGAATCCATACTCCTTAAAATCCACCTCTTCCATCAGTTCGTGCTCCACACGGCACTGCAGGTACTCCCTTGACAGATCCCGACACATGGACGTCTTCTGGTCATTTTCTTCTAAACACTTCATGTATCGGGCCATAAAATCTTTGCATTCACCTTCATGATCCAAGGGAAAGATACCTTTCAGAGGTGGTTTCGCCGATGGTTTTTTTGAACCAGCGATGTTCATTGCTGCTGACACAGATCAAAACAGTTCGCTCAATGAACGTTTCCTTCCCGGTATTCAATTATAGAGATTGGGCAAGAAAGGGAACTACAATACGGAAGTGGTTGCTAATGTGGCCAATGTTTGAACATACATCAAACGAAAGCCCTGACTTTCGAATAGCCAAGAGGCCCTTGGTGCAATAACCCACTGCTCCTTGCGCTTGCGTAGCAGTTTGCGTACTTGCTTACGGGGTCGATGGCCACACAGTGAGAAAGAAAGGGGGGTCCAATAAGGGAGTGGCATGAAAAACAGGGAGGGGTTGTGGTTGTGTGTGATGCGGGCCGCCGGGGATGGGATTTGAAAGCCATGAGGCTCTGTACCGACACGATGCCTTGGTCGACGACAGATCCAAATGTGTCAACAGAACGTTACAAAAAAAAGCCCGTTGTTTTTTCACATGTTTAATATCTATGCTATGCTAAGTATGGTACTCTAGTCATCGACGGTGTTCCTTATTTCGCGATCCTGGCGATACAAAAGCTCTCTAGGACGTAGACTTCTTGCGCTTCTTGGCACCGACACTAGCTGCACTTGCAGCTGCCGCAGCGGCCGCATCGACAGCATTCAGATGCTGCATATTGCGCATGTCAGCAATAGCAGCAGCAGCCGCAGCAGCAGCCATCGCGTCTGCCGACGGTTCATCACTGGCCAGAGATCCGTCTGCGGTGAAATTGGCGTTCATAATGGGCATGCCACCTACCTTGCGCCTCTTATGACTTGGCTCGTCAGTGCCGGTAATGTCAACATCCTCGTCTTCTTCGTCCTCATCATTGTTCATGCCATCAGCAGTGACAGAAGCAACCCCGCTGGTCCTTGACTTAGACGAAGACTTCGTGTGCTTCTTACGCGGGGTGTTTGTTTTCCTTGTTGGCGTAATTTCTTCTTCGTCTTCTTCGTCATCCTCATTCGCATCCTCGTCATCTTCGGTCTTCATTCCCCTTACTTTACCCTTAGATCCATCCGTGGGATGCCCACCTATGCCTGTAGGTCTGTGCTCGGGACAGAGTGCGCTCTTCAATTTCTTACGCACGGGAACATCGCATACTTCTTTGCCCGTCACCGGGTCCTTGTAGGTGCACCAAATGTAGCCACTGCGCTCGTCCAGCGGACAGTGGGGATGACAGTACTGAATGCCACTCTTTTTCTGGTTCATGCAACCATCAGCGAGACAGAAACCCTTGCGAGGCTTTCCGGGCTTTGCGCTGCGTACATTCTCAGGTTGAACGTCGTTGATGCCAACGGGGGCCCTCTTCTTCTTTGTGGGACTCGGGTCTGTGTCTTCTATGGTGTTACCGACCGCAGCGCTATCCGCAGCATTCACTAGTCCAGCAGCAGCAGCAGCGGCAGCAGCAGCCTTGGCCTGTGCATTCATGGCCTTCATTTCCTTCTTTGCATCCGCAGCCGCTGACTTAGCCCGTTTGGTAAGTCGCTTGCTCAGAGACTGTGCCTTGGACGTCATGCCACTCGACGGATCGTGTCGAGTATTCTGTGTCTTGATCTCTTCCTCTTGAAGATCAGTGGCAGCCCGTCCCTGTACCATCAACCGTTCATCCTCCTCCCGCAGCAAAGATCTCGCCTTTTCAGACTCTGTAGTGGGTACCTCCTCGTATTCCAGCAGCTTATCCATCAAGGATGAGCGTTCCTTCAGCAAGTGTGTTACCTTGATCTTATATTCATTCAGTTCGGCAATTAGAGCGTCTTCCTGATAGTATAATTCCTTGAGTCTGCGGGACATAAGGTTGTGTCTTGCCTCCAGCACGGCAGCGGCAGTATTGGGTGCTGGGGTCTTTTTCTTCTCCGAACCAGCCGGCTTATCCGCATCAGGACCCTCATGGTTCAATAGTGAGGCTGGAGTGCTGCCTTCAGCCTTTGGTTTCCGCACCCTCGGCCTTCCCGCCTTGGGCTTTTCTGCCGGTGCTGCTGTTTCCGCTCCTTCCTCGGGCAGCCCAGTTGGTACGGGATCCTCCACGGCTGCCATTGGACCGAGATTTCAATATGGCAAATTACCAATACTGTGTATATATTCCAGGTGGTGCTTAATCTTTAGTCTACATGACTGTGGTTCTCTGTTCACGTGTTCGTGTCCGGATCTCATCAAACAATATAGATCTGAGCATTTGGCCGTCCTACGGCTGCATTTCAATTTATTTTCATACATAAACTTTTCTTTTTTGAGTACCCATCCGAGGATCTCTATTGCTAGTAATACAAATATTACTATCATACACTCCATACACCCTTTCCCCCGTTTTTGCGCACCAAATCTGTTCAAAACAGCCACTTCACATCTGCCTAACAGTACATAACACCATCCATGTAACATTTGGAAACCATTGTCTCCAAATTCTAATTGTTTACCGTTGTCCACTGTGTGCGCGTGCCTGCTGTACTTGCGGTGCCACATCGTTGTTTTTCCTTTCCTTTTTTTTGCACAGCCTTCCCTCCGTCCCCCTTTTTTTTCCCTTTTTTCTCCTTTTTTCCAAAATTTTTGTTCCAGGGTGTCTTTTTGTGTGACACACGGACCGCCAGGCGGTGCAGGGCAGCAACTGCCCGACGCCGCGACACAGTGGGGGGCTGGGCGACCCTTTTTGCTGGGCCCTTTTGGGGACCAAAGACGCGGGGGACAAGTGGCGAGGGAGGGGGCACCTCCGCCAAGCAAAGCCTCAGCAGCGCACCGCAGCACTGCAAAGCCCCCCCCCCCC
>PDIP01000044.1:19024-53309 GCA_002811645.1 Corallochytrium limacisporum
GTGAAGGTTGGAGGGAGGAAGGGGGGGGGGGCGGTTGGGCGGCGGCGGCTCGATGCCTTGCTGGAGCTTACAACCCCCCTCCCCCAACCCCTCTCCCGCCTTTGCGCTCTGCCCCACCGTCGGTGTCAGAGCCGCAGTGCCGAAAGTATGCATGCAAAGAGATCCCAGCGAAGGTGCTCGATTTGCCCTGCTGGAGGCGCTTGCGCGAAAGCAGGATACGGGTAAGGAAGTATTGGGGGACAACGGAAGGAATCCAACGGGGCCCGCAAAGAATCCCATCTTCATAGTGAATGTACCAGAGCAGCACGCACGGAAAATGCCGGGCACTAGGCACCGGAAACCAGCCCAAAATATTTCCCGGTAGGGGCGACGGTGGCGTACTGGGGTCCTGGGTTAATTTGTGTAATGAGGTCGTCAGTTCGTCTGCGCAATGGGTGAGCAAAGGTCTCCGTTTGGACTCAGGGACCCGCCGGTTCAGAGGAGGTGCACAAGTGTGGGGGAAAGGGTCGCTCTGGCCTTTGGACGACGGGTCAGTGCGCGCTTTAGCGTTGCAGAACCCGCAAAAGTTACAACCGGGAACGCAGAGGCTTGATCCAACTGCTCAGGGCAATCCAGGACGAGTTGGGCGATGGTGGTACCTTCAAGACCTTGTGTCAGTTTGTAAAGCACGAACATGACCTGAATGACGGTTTCAAAGAAATTGTTGCCCGGGAGGAGCATGTCAGGAACATGTTACACCAGTTATCAATGGATCTCGTAGAGGAACGGGACGGCAAGGGGGAGGATCAGCGCGTCAAACTTGAGCACATTGCCCAACTTAAGGACGCTCGGCACCAGACCAAAAACCAGACTGCCATGGAGACTCAGTACACGGAGACCGAGACCCAGGTAAGTATTGAGTTTACTACGCGAGCATACAAGATTGCCGATGAAGAACTGGCCGATAGTGTCATGTCCATGAAGAAGAAGATTAAAGACGAGAACATAGCCCACAAAGAAGTTGTAGACTTCCTGAAGCAGCACCAAGCAACCTTGGAAGAGATACTGCAGGAGCGCATGGACAGCTACGAAAACGACATCGAGTCCAAGATTGCAGAATTTGAAGCTGTTAAGTTGGAGCGTGGGCAGACACTGAAAAAGCTTCAGGACTCAACGTCCCAGTTCACACACTGCGAGCGCACCATCATCGAGGAGCGCAATGCCCATGCTGAAGCCAAGGCCAAGGAGCACAGGAACAAACTGGAGAACTTTGCATCCACCATCATCCAGGCCACCTGGCGTGGTTACTATACACGCAAGAAACTCAAGGAGCCCTCAAAGAAGAGCAAGAAGAGCAAGAAGGGCAAGAAATCGGACGGGAAGTCCGGCAAGAATTCCGGCAAGAATTCCGGCAAGAATTCCGGCAAGAAAGGCAAGAAATAGACATCTATATCATTCTCTTCTCGTTAGCCGGTGGTCCGTGACAACTCGTCACCTGGTGGTCGAATACGCTCATCACGTTCTGTTCTATTGTACCCACCTTCGGAACAGGCCGATCATCGTCGTTTGCCAACACCCGCGGGCTGGACGATGCTACTGGGCTGCCCCAAATCAATAAATCTCCTCGCTCCTTCACGGGGTTGCATGGGGTCGTGCCCGTGCTCTGCGATATTGAGTCCCCGTCTCAGTCCCTCCATTCTTTTTGCCTTCATTTTCCGTAGCCGGCACAGCTTCCGTACATTCATTATGTGGCACACAAAATTGCACCCTGAGAGATAGCGACGACCTAGGTTGGTACCAGGGGTACCGCTTTTGTGCTTGGTGGTGCCCCCTGTTGGTTCTCGCGTCCTGCGGTGTCTACAGTACCGACTCACAGATTCCCAGATGGTCCAGAGGGCGGAGAACGGTCGCCCACCCAGGAAGGGAAAAAAAAAAACAAAGCGGAAACAAAAATCAGCGCGAAAAGTAGGCGTTGGAGAGCAAAGCTGAGTCCCTCTCCCTCCCTGAAGGGAGGACGTAGCGGTCTTCCCCAGTCTCAGTCGGAACTCCTCGCCCCATATGACTCGTTCACGTCGGCTTTTCTGGTCACTGTGAGGCTTTGGGGCGGTTTAGGAAGCAAGGGAAGGGGGGGGGGTTGTGTGGTGTGGTTGGCGCCATGTGTGTGCACCCCCGCTTCCTTTGTTTCAGTCGCCCGGGTACGCGGTGTACACGTCTCTGAACCCCCTCCCCAAGGCAGCGATGTGGCCGCTTGAGACCCTGCGAGCCTGGCGGTACTGAATGTACCGACTGCCCTTGAGCGTTCGTGTGGGTGGGGAACGTGAGGTGCGGAAGGGACCGAAAAAGGTGTCATCCTGAGAAATTCCTATGTGGACCTTACACCGCTCTCTTCGTCCTTCCTGTGATTTTGGGCTTTATTAGCATGTTCCTTTTGAAAACGAACGTCCGTTGAAATTTTACAGTCCATGAATTCAGCTTTTCGAAACCACATACCTCCTTTGAAAGCGGTCAATTGTGCGAAGGGCAGAACGTTGCAAGGTCCTTGAGGTGTACCTGTTGTCTGATCAACTTGGTAGTTTTGTTCATAGCCTGTGGAGACATAAACATAGAATTAGCAGAATAGCCAGGGAAATAGTCACTGTTAGATATTGACTATGATGAAAGTGTTCAAAGGTGACATGGGATAGGACCTCAACTAGGAGGCGAGAGACCTGTAACGCTAGACTTGAGAACAGGAACGCAAATCCAACATGCCGGCGTCCAGGGGCCCAGCGCCTTGGGAAGACGACCCCAATGTTTATGGGGTAAGGCGGAGCGGTAGGGCAGCTAAAGTGAATTATAATGAAGACGCCATGTTCGATGATGACGATGACGATAGCGACGCTGGCCCCAGCAGGGCGCGTGCTTCTAGCAGTCGACTTCGCGGGGCCAATCGGCGGCGGAAGAATAGTGAAGAAGATTTCATTGTCGATGATGACGAAGAGGAAGAAGAAGACGAACTCGATGACGATGACGAACCAGAGTTTGAAATGCCGTTGCTTACCTCGGGTAGGCGTGCTGCAGCAAGAGCGGTGCAGAACTTTAGGGAGGACTCCGGGGATGATTTCGATGACTTTGATGACTACGCCAGTCCGGCACCTCGTCGCAATACAGCAGCTCGAAGGGCGGCGACGAGAAAACCCGTGATTGTGGACAGTGATGATGATTACGGCAGTGGAGGAGGTGGCGGAGGTGGTAGGCCACGCAGTGGACGGCGCAAACAACAGATTGCCAGCGACGACGACGAATTTGGTGACTTTGATGAGACGGAAGACGAGCTGGATGACTCAGTCTCCTTCGATGATGAAGACGACGATTTTGCGCCACAACGTCGAGGTGCATCACGAACACCAAAAAAGAAGAAAGGCAAGAAGAAGGGTAAGAAGAGCTCGTCGCGCAACCAGTCCAGTGGTGGGTATGACAACCTTAACGATTCAGTTGCGTCTACTGGAGATGACTTTAGTGGTATTAATGCTAAACTGCAGCGGCGCAAAGCTATGGCGCTTAAGGCTAAATTGGCTGACGTAGAGAACAGCAGTGAAGATGAAGATCTCATGGATGAGGATGAGATCAGGATGCGCCGGGAGCGCAAAGCTCAATTGAAGCAGCAGGCCTACTACGCTGGAGCGCAGACGGAGGAGGAAGCAGAACCCGAGCCAACCATTGACCGGGTATGCCAGACCAGCCAGGATTTTCGTGATTATGTCGGAGACGATGACAAGTATATGATCAAATGGAAGGGTAAATCCCATGTGCATAATACTTGGCATACCAAATTGGAATTGGACAACGTGGGGGTCAAGGGCATGAAGAAGCTGGACAACTTCATCCAGAGACACAATAGTGACGCCTACAATATCCAGCATGTGTCGCGCGAGGAGGCGGATGCCATTCTTTGTGACAAGGAAATGGATCAGGACATGCTTGACGAGTTTACCATTGTCGAGCGTGTGATTGCAGTACGCGAACGGAGAGCGGACCGACCGAATGACCCTCCAGAGGCAACCATGGTGACAGAGTATATGGTAAAGTGGCAGGGTGTGCCATATGGAGAATCTACATGGGAGAGAGAGGACTGGTGCACTGAGCACTGTGCGGATCAGATCGATTTGCTTCTGCAAAGAAACAACAACCCCAATGTGCCCAAGAAGTCCATTCCGCATAAAATGCACCGTCCGCGTTTCAATGAGATTAAGGAACAGCCTTCTTTTTTGGGTTCGGACGAATTGCGCCTGCGCAGCTACCAGCTGGATGGTTTGAACTACCTCGTGTACAGTTGGACAGTCAGCAACTCTTGTATTCTAGCTGACGAAATGGGATTGGGTAAGACGATCCAGACCATCTCGTTCCTGTCATACCTCTTCCATGCTTTCAACTTACATGGTCCATTCCTGGTTGTTGTACCTCTTAGTACACTGATGGCTTGGCAGAGAGAATGCGCCCGTTGGGCGCCTGCCATGAACACCATTGTGCTGCTCGGTGACGAGAAGAGTCGGGATATGATTGTCGACTACGAGTTTTTCCAGGACGATGGCAAGACCCTCAAGTTCAACTGCATGTTAACCACATATGAAATGGTGCTGAAGTGCCACGAAATGCTTTTGGACATTCCATGGGCGGTTCTTATGGTAGACGAGGCTCATCGTCTGAAGAATGCAGAAAGCTCTCTGTACAAAGCACTTACATCATTGCGCACCTATCATCGCCTGCTGATCACTGGTACTCCTCTGCAGAATAGTATGAAGGAACTGTGGGCGCTCTTGGCATTCTTGATGCCTCGAAAGTTTGGATCTTGGGAGGAATTCGAGGCAGAGCATGGCAACCTCAGCGATCAGACTCACGTTCAAAATCTACACTCTGTCCTACAACCATACATGATGCGCCGTGTGAAGAAGGACGTGGAAAAGTCCCTACCGCCGAAGGTGGAACGTATTTTGCGGGTCGAAATGTCTGGACTGCAGAAGCAGCTGTACCAGTGGATTCTCACACGCAACTACTCCATGTTGAGTTCAAAATTGAAGGGATCCAAGGCGAGCTTTGTCAATGTGGTAATGGAACTAAAGAAGTGCTGCAACCATCCCTTCTTGACTACTCAAGAGTACCAGGATTTGGAGGCGGCCTCGTTGGATGATTTGATCCGTACTGCTGGTAAGATGTTCTTGCTGGACAAACTACTGACCCGCTTGAAGGAGCAGGGCCATCGTGTGCTGATTTTTAGCCAGATGGTTATGATGTTGGATGTTTTGGGAGAGTACCTGCGAAAGCGTGGGTTCAAATTCCAACGTTTGGATGGTGGCACTGGACGTGACCGCCGTCGCATGGCCATGGATCATTTCAATGCTCCGGGCTCTGAAGATTTTTGTTTCCTGTTGAGTACCCGCGCCGGCGGTCTGGGTATTAACCTGGCCACTGCCGACACAGTTATTATCTTTGACAGCGATTGGAATCCACAAAATGATTTGCAGGCCGAGGCCCGTGCCCATCGTATTGGCCAGAAGAATGTGGTTAGTATCTACCGCCTTATGACCAAGGACACGGTCGAGGAAAATATTTTGAAGAAGGCTAAGGAGAAAATGTTGTTAGATCACCTCGTTATTCAGCGGATGGATACCAGCGGCCGTGTGGTGAGCGGTGGCGAGAACAAGTCAAAGGTCCCGTTTTCCAAGGACGAACTCAACAAACTTCTTAAGTTTGGGGCATCCAACATGTTTGCGGGGGCAGAGAATGACGATGATGAAGATGACGGCAAGCCTCCAGGGAGCGGGCCTATCAAGGATAAGTCTAAGCTGGAAGATATCGATTTAGACGCCATCCTGGATCGTGCTGAAGTGTCAGAGGATGCGGAGAAGACCACTGCCGGTGACCAGTTCCTGAATCAGTTCAAGGTCACTGAGTTTAGCGCGGCCGAATTGGAGAAGGACTGGGATCAGATTATCCCCAAGAAGCAACGTGAAAAGATTGAGAGGGAAGAGGAAGAGAAGCGGCTCAAAGAGATGAATTTGGGTCGCCGCCGTGTCAAACCTGTAATGACTTACACAGAGGAGTTTGGTGATGAGACGGATAGCAAAGGCACTACACGGTCAAAGAAGGAACGCAATAAGCGCGGCGGTGGCTCTGCTGCAGAGAGCGGCGATGACGTCTCCACTAAGCGGCGCCGTCGTGAGCCCGCTGCTGGCGGCGAGGGCTGCCACGGTATGGACGCTACCGACTTACGCCGCTTTGAAAGGGCACTCCGCAAGTTTGGTTCTTCACCTGAGCGTCGAGACGAAGTACTCAGGGACGCGCAGCTTGACGATTTGAATCTTGATGGTGCAACGCTGGACAAGATTGTATCCACACTGACCACCGCTGCAAGGACTGCAATCAAGGAACGCGAAGAGGAGGACAAAAACAAGCCCAAGGAAGATAAGGATCAGAAGGCAGTGCGACGGCCGGTGGTGACTGCCCAGGTTGGGGACGTAAAGTTTAATGCGGAAGAGTTTTCAGAGCGCCAAGAGCAAATGGCGTTCCTGCAAAGCCTCTTTGCTGGTATGCAGGAGCCAACGAAGTACCGCATTAAGCGCCAGGTCAAAGCGGCGCAGTTCCGCAACCAGTGCATCAAGACATGGAGTATTGTGGAGGACAGCATGCTCTTGTACGCCGTCTGGCGCCACGGCTTGAGCAACTGGGACGCCGTTAAAAGGGACACAGCCGCTATTCCGAACCTTCCGGAGATCATTTTACCTAATGAGGAGCAACGTGCCCGGGGCTTTATCAGTCCCACCGCGATTCAGCTCGACCGCCGTGCCATCAATCTGATCAACATTGTCATGGAACGCAGCCCTGGTGCGGGAACCGGCGCTCTCGGTGGTACCAGCCGGCTTGAGCGCAACCAAAAGGCTGCTGCGCGGAAGCAACGTGCAGCCGCAGCCGCGGCAGCGGGAGGTGGCATGAGTGCCGATAGCGCGAACAGGGCGGGAGGCGCTCATCTAGCTGGCTCGGGCTCTGCTCCGGAAGCCCCCGCAGAGGTGATGGCATGCAAAGCAGACCTCAGACCGCTTCGTGACGAATTGCGCGCCTGCCGTGACTTTGTTGCGGAGATCGGCACCCACCCAGAGAAGCACCCGGACAAAACTGCAAACCGTCAGCGCCTACTGAATTTTGTCAAGATCTTTGGTGACCACATTGAGACCAAAGCAACGGAGAAAGCGGATTCAGCTACGGCCAAGATGAACATGTGGAAGTTTGTGGAAATATTTTTGGATATGGGCATGTCGTGGGAGAAGCTCCAGGCACGGTACGAAAGGCAGAAAGGACAACATAGTGGACCCGATCACCACAGCCACCACCATGATGCTAAGCCGGCGCACCATGGACACCATCAAGATGATACCAAGGTTACACACCACGGCATGTATCGGCATGATGCTGCTGCCTCCAAGGCTGAGGATGTCAAGCCCAAAGTCGAATTTGTGCCAGGTACGAAACCCCCCGCCGAAATGCCGGCGATGAAGGTCGGGGATGACGACGATGTGAAGCCCAAGATTGAGCAGGATACCGCGAACGGACACGCATGAAAGAGACTGTAGGGATATTTTCATTAAAGCCACGTACGAAACATTTCAAAATGCGAGTTTAAAGATTGATGTAATTGTCTTGTGGTACGACTTAACATCGCTGTTGTGTCACTTACTGTCCTTCAGCCTTGACGTCGCCGGCAGTGGCAGCTGGCGGCGGCGCGGATTCGGTCGCAGGCTGTGGGTCGTCAGTGGCAACGTTGTCATCTTCGGCACCCTCGGGCGCCCCCGCCGACTGCTCTTCTGAGGCAGTGCCCTTAGAAGCCGGCGGTGGCGGTGGTGGCATGTCATCCTTGCGTTCGTCAGCAGCAGCAGCATCGGCTTTCGGGCGCGAAGCGGCAGACGCGGGGGTTGCAAAGGTGAAAACATTGCCCTGTCCGTCTAGAGGCACCCGCGGCGTATCGCCGTGACCTCCACCTGCGTTCATGACAGCTTCAACCGCCCGTGGAGACGGTGGAAGGGTGACATTGTGCCCAGCCGATGGCCTTGGACTTCCAGCAGGCCGGAGGTCGTTGGCCGGCGTCGATGTGGATTCGGCCTGTGGTGTGTCGGACACGACCTGCGGCGTAGACTGGGCGGACTCTGAGACGGCCGGCGCGGAGTCCGGTTCCTTTTCATCAGGCGTGGTTGCCGATTTGGTCTCGTCTCCGGTCTTTGTTGCGGACCCTTCACGTCGTACAGATAGGCGCATGAGGGTGGGGCTTGGATTGCCGGCGGCGTTCGTAGCCGCGGATTTCTCCTTGTCCTCATTTCCACCACCGCCAGTCCCACCGTCCTTTGTGCTGTGCCCACCGTCGGTAGAGGGCGGCTTGTCACTCGAAGACAAGCGACGGCGGAATTCGCTCATAGACACTCTTGTCTTCTTTGGCTGGCCCTGGCCGACCGATGACGCGGCCGCACTGTCCTTTTCCACATCACCGCTGACGGTCCGAGCTACAGCTTCCTTTCCGGCGCTGGCTGGAGTGGAACTCTTCGTCTGAGCTGCCTCTTCACGTAGCTTTGCATTGGCAGCGGCCACCGTGGCCTCTGCAGAGGGCGGATTTGTCGTCTTTGGCGTCTGCGGCGGAGTCTCCAGCACACGGCCCCACTTCTTGCCTTCATTACCTACGGTAGTGACATCAACCATTGAGTCCGAGTCACCGCTCTGGCGACGGCGCCAGTCCGTGTTCATGGTAGTCTCGTCCCCAGTGTTCTCATCGACGACGTCCATGGCACCTGCACCACCCACCGCTGCTCGCTTCTCCTCAACTTTGTCTACGGTCATGGCATCGACATTTTCTTCGGATTTGACCATCGCAGGTTTGGCTTCTGTTCCATCCTGGTCCTGCTTTGGATCCTTCGAGGAGAGGAACTCCTCATCGCTCATGAACTTGACGCGAAACTTAATGGGTTCAATCACAGAATCAAGGCCATGCCCGCTGTCAAAGCTGCCATTACTTCCTTTGCGTTCGTTGTCATTGACAGCCGTGGGGTCGTTGTCAACGCCGCCATTGCTGCTCTCCATGTACATCATAACGAACATTTTGCGTCCGTACGAATGGAAGTAGTCCACCAATTTGGACTCGCCTAGCTCGCTCAACTGTTCCTCGTTGTCCCAGGTGTCGCCCTCGTCCTCTTCATCTATTACAGAGTCGGTGCGCGGGGTAGCAGTTGTTGACCCTTTACGACCCTTCTTGGGCGGCCGGCCCGTGCTGGGCCTGCCCTTGGGCTTCTGTCCGCTGTCGACGACGCTGCCCTTGCGGCCAGCAGCAGCCTCGGTGCCAGGCGTAGTGGCAGTCGACTGGCGCCGGGCAGACTTCTGCCGGCCTCCAGTGCCAGTACCATCGTCTATTTGTTCGAGTTGCTCAAACTGTCGCATGTACATTTGCATCTTGCGCTCCTCACGGCTTAATGGCTTGCCGTCGTCACTGAAGCCCGGTGGACTCTCCCGAACTGACGAACGGCGGATACTGCTGCGCTGTGACGCTGTGCCAGCAGTCGGTTGGCCGTCACCGTCTTCAACTGCACGGCGCTTTGCCGCCTGACTGTCCACATCCTGCGGTTCCCCGGCAGAGGACTTGGTCCGACGACGGCTGCTGACGGCTGGGGGCATATCTGGAGCGTCTAGAGATGCTTCGTCTGTTTCCATGCGTTCATTTCCTCCGTTGCTGGTGCCACTATCTTTAGTTGCAGCATCCTCTCCACGCGACTCCGCGGCTTCTTTGGCAGCGGCCATCTGCCGCTGAACATAACCAGTGCCTGGGGGACGTCCACGGCGCTTCGGGGCTGCGGTGGTCTCGCTGTTGGTGCCGTCGTCTTTTACGCTCTGCTGCTCACTTGCAGCATCAGCATCGGTGCTGTTCCGCGCGGCACTGGCGCTCTCCGTCTGTTTCGACCGGTCCTTGGGTGGTCGTCCGGGCTTGCGTCTCGCTCCCTTAGGCTGCTTATGCTTACGGCGGATAGCGGAACGGGACCCCGCAGCGGATCCCGTCGCACCCTGCTGGCGCTGTCCACGATTCAGACGCCTCTCCAGCAGGTCGGTGGCGCACTCTAAAACGTACTTGCATTTACCAGCCGCAATCTTTTCCGCGTTTCCTTTGAATACAGCACAGGTGTCCGGACTGCCGCACGCACATGGCACACAGTAGTTCAGATTCGCAGGTTCGTAATTATGTGCCACGGTAATTTCTTCACCCGCGACAATATCACGCAGTGCTACTAGGCCAATTACAGGCCGATCATTCACCAGGAACAACAAAGCCTCAGCGTTCGGGAGGCAAGATTCACGGATGAAGCGGGCCTTACCAAGCTTGGTACTTCCGGCACCCGGCCGCGTTTCACGAGCATCCACCAGTAAACCCTTGCTCATGTTTACAAGAATATAGGGCACAGGTGCAGATGTGAATGCACGGTCCTCCTTGTCCTGAAACTTGGCCAGAAAATCGTCCCTGTCGGCCATGTAGCCGTAGTAGACAGCAATAACACAATCTTTTTGACAGGGTTCGTCAATGATAACCCGGTTGTGCTTGACATCTCCAAGTGGTGGAATACCGAGATTTGTTGCTGCAATCTTTTCGATGTGCATCTGTTTGGGAACTGCTCCGTGTTCTTGTCCATTCACTGCCTTCCCAGCCTTCAAGGCTGTGGCATCTGTGAATATGGTAGCCTTGGAAGACTCTTCGCTTTTGACAAGATTTGCCAGTTCTTTATCCAACCCGTTTTCGTATGTGTAGCCCTCCGCAGGGTCGTCAGGGTCAACCACGGATGTTGGTGGAACCGCCACGTCGAAAAGTGGAGCAAACAGCAAAGGCTGAATTTGTCGAAGCGCTCCCCATCGATCTTCGGGATCGTGTGCCTTATTCTTTACAAACTCGAGAATTTTCTTTTCGCGAGAAATATCCACCTCATCGTCTCCGTCGTCTTCCGGTTCGTCGTCTTCGTCGTCGTCGTCGTCAACATCGTCTTCGTCGTCGTCTTCGTCAACAATTTCGCCTCTGACGCGTTTTCGCCCCTGAATCTTCTTTGCTCTGTCGACGTTCAATTGGCGAGGGTTGCATTTCTCGCATTTGTATACTTCAGGTAGATTCTTGGGGTCCAGGTCGTTAATGCAGGCAATGTGCTGCCATACTTTGCACTTATCACACTGGATTGTATTTCCATCGTCATGTTCAAATTCGCAAATGCAGCGAATTTTCCAGTCTTGATCTTCTTCCGAGTCAGACCCGGACTTTGAAGCCTTTGACATAGTTCTGTTTCAATATGTCTAATATCACCTTATACACTCACGTCAAAGTCGTACGATGATAAAGCGGTCATTGTTTCGAAAGTAATTTTCCAGAGTCGAGCATGCACTTCATTCAAGTTTGCTGATAGTGTTTAAGCATGGTTGTGGGTTCAATGATTCTAGAAACCGCACTACATACCATATGAAGCCACTATTTGTCGAGTATGCCGCACAAACTATGACTTTGGTCTGTTGAACCCAGAATGATTTATTACTTGCTTTGTACAGCCGTATAAAGTTTCTTTACTCCTCTATATAGAGATCAAATACCTCTACATAAATTCTCTAGGATCTTTTCTTTCCAAAATGATGCTGTATGACGCATTTAGCCAACTCTAAGCTACTTGAATAATTTTTTAACATTATTCCGACCACCCAAACATTTAGTTGAACAGGGCTCCGGAACACGGGGAGGCGCCTCACGGGCAGCAGGTCTCATAAGAAAATGGACAGCGGGAGGGGGTGGGGGTGGTAAAGGAAGGGGGCCGCAGTTTTCCCATTCTGCAGCCCTGCCGCCCACCTCCCCGGGCCTACTTGGGTGTCCTTTTACCCACCCCCCTCACGAGTGGCCCAAGCGGACACTAGACTCCCCTGCCCGGGCGGCAGCGCGGTTCCGAAGCCGTTCATTGAGTATACAAAGTCGAACCGCAATACGCTCGCTCCCCATTCTAGCCTTTACTTCGATTTCACCAGCTTCGCCGCTTCGTTCCTTCCTCACCATTGATATTGATGCGAAGCTGTCCTCTTTCTGTGTAACCATATAAAATATATGGACCTGTTTTACAAAGAAACCCATGGTGCTCGCAGCAGTGAGCTCACCGGCAGATCCAGGAACGCCACCGGCGCCCTGGTCCCCTGTGCTACCAATCGCCGGATGGTGGGTGACATTTGCGTGAGTATATAAAATATACTTATTAAAAACTCCAACACCAAATGATTGTTCGCCGCTAGCCCAAAAAGGAACAAACCGGAGAGAGGGTATTAAAAAATAAAAACACAGCTCCCCTCAGGAGGGCGAGGGAAGGACAAGGAACCGTTGCGGTGCGATTAGACAAGTAGCTCCTTTCGCGCGATGCAGTCTTCGTACTCACTCTACTCTGAGAAACGGGAGTCTAATTTTTCCCGAAGGATTCTTTGCTCCTTGCCCACATTCTTGTCCCTTCCTTTTTTTTTCCTTTCTTTGGCTTGTTCGTGATTCAGTCTGGGGTCCGATTTCGACCTTCCGCCCCGGGCCTTATCGGTACATTCATTACCCATCCGAGGTCCCCATCGTGCGCCAGTCTGCTCAACAAAAAGTATCCGAAAATAGGGAGGGGTAAGCGTTAGGTGGGGAGAGTTTAAATATTAGGCCCCCATCACCACTCCATTGGTATTCAAAGTGAATCAGTGCCAATGCGTGGGGCGGGGGTCGGATTTTTCCTGAACGCAGAAACGGAGCATGAGCATAAGCAAACAGTCCGGCCCCGCAGGAAAAATGATGGGCTGACACGGACGGTCAGAGCCGAACGGTTACTGACCGGATTTGCCAATATGTTCACTATAGAAATCAGACATTGCCAAGAAGGAGCCGTGCGGAAGAACTCGGGGGTCTCCGGCCGGGTGTGACCCCCGGGACCCAATGGACACGGTCACACGGCAGTGGGCGGGCATATACACATGTTCGTAACACGGCTGGCAAACAACTATGATAGTATCACCTGGTCTCGGTTTAGTCGTCCTGAGCACTTATATGCAGTCGCTACAAAAGAGTTAGGGAGCATTAGCGAGCATAGGTATGGTACCTGATGGTGGCCATGTGGAAAGGTCTGAAAATTAACCGGCACGAGGAGATCAATAGCACGGTTACACAGCAGTGACGAGAGGCCCACCATGGCAGAACAGAAGAATACTCAGGACCGGCCAAAGCCATGCTGCGCATGCCCAGAGACAAAGAGGGTTCGAGATGAGTGCATCATGTTGAATGGCGAAGAGAACTGCCAGGATCTCATCCAGAAGCACCGGGAGTGCATGGCTACCTACGGGTACAAGATCTAAATCATACAGGGGAAGAAATATATTCGTTGCGAAGTTGTGATCATGAGCTGTCCCTGGGAAGAACGTCCCTGGCAACATTGAGTGCTACGTTCATAGGTTTGAAGTTGGGATGGCCCATTAATGAATAGGCACATATACCAAAATATGCATGCAAAAGATCTGTTTACATAGAAAAATTAGGGAAGAGCACTGGCAGCCCGTAAGTTGTCGGTTAGTGTCCTTGCAATTATAAAGAAAATCTTTGAAATAAACCTGACAGGGGTAGCCAGCAGAATGGCTCCTCACTAGACAGAAAGTTAATACTTACCAGGCAGAGCGTCCTGTACTTTACCAAAGCCGCCAATATTTTCATCCTGGGTGGTCAGGAGGAATGACGAGTTCGCCTTCGCGTCGGGCATGTCACCAAATCCCATGATCTCAAGGGTTCCACCGATCCAGAAACTGTAGCAAGTGTCTGGAGGCTTATTTGTGCGGCCGCAAAAGCCGCTAATCTGTTTGCTTACCGTCCAATGTAGGAGCTGCTGTCGTCCTTCCTCACCTAGTACGTCGTCCTTGGCAGGCTTTGTCGATCCTTCCACAGGTAGGGCGTCGAGTAGGTACAGGGCTGCAGCAGCACAAAAGGTAGTTCCTCCGTGAGCCTCGGATCCGATTGTCTGTCCGAAGCCCCCTTCGTATGTTTGACATTTCTTGATGAATTCGAGAACCTTATCCCTGTCGATGCCGCTGAAATCGTCAATGAGGGCAGCTGTGGCACACGCGCAATATACAAATCGCAAGTCTTGCTCTGCTCCACCTCCACAGGCCATGAAGCAGCCATTTTCCTGTTGCAGTGTTTTCAAAAGCTTAACACATCCACTGCGGTTCACCCGACTTAAATCGTCACCAAGGATTCTCAGACATAGTAACGCACAGTATGTCATGGCCAAGTGGCCAGAGTCCCGCGGCCCCGTTGATCCGTCGCCGGTGTATCCCAAGTATGGTGAACCCCTGAATCCACCGCCATATTCTGCATCTTCTGGCACCTGACATGAATAGATCCAGTCTACGATCTCCTGTGTTGACTTTGATTTGTGACGGATCGGTTCATCCATGATACTGAGACCGGATAGGGCAAAGAAGAGAGCGTTGAGGCGGATGTTGTCAAGTGACAAATACGGTTGCGGAAGGCCATGTAAATGGGCCATGAAGTATTTGAAATGCTTGGGTCTGACAAACCCAAAAGGGTCCGATTCTGCCCGGCTCGTCGCCATATCTATGCTCTAATTTGACACCCCGATTCCATAACATAAAGACTGTTACATATCCTGTATTCATTGCCAGGGTTCTCTAGTTCTCAAAAAATAGCAGCACACTATCTGGCATTCGTTGATAAACCTTGAGTCTCCCTCTAAGAGTCCGTACTGGGTAAAGGTCCCCTTACCGGAACCTTGAAGCCAAATGCCACAACAGCCGCTGTTTGGTGGCGCCTCCCAGCCAACCCCCTTCCCGCAGGGGAGGGGGGGGCGATTCTACGCGTTGGCCACTGTGACCTTGGCCCACCGCAGTGAGGGGATGGGTGCTTTGGTGTTCGTATTTGCACGTAGCATCACAGAGCAGGCTCGACAGGAAAGGTCCTTGAAACTGAAACAGCCACTGTGCACACTCCTTCGTGACCAACTAAGAAATATTTTGCTTGAATGTTGTTGTTGGGACGGCTGGACATGCTGTAATCAAGATGGTGTCTTGAATCGAAAGGCGTGGTAGTATAGGAGAATTCCAGGAATAATGTCAGAAGATGTACGGCAACGCACGCGCACAGCGGTGCGAAACCTTTACAGAGCCCGTAAAACTCCAGGAACGCATGTTCAGACAGTCTCTTTGCGACACAGTCGTATGCTTCAGGCAAGCGATCCTAATGCGCGAGGAAAGGCAGCGTTGAGGTTACACACGGCCATGTTAGACCTGCTGCGAGAATTGGACAAGGAAAGCCAAACCATCCTTCGTGTTCGCAATTTAATTGAAGAAGTTGGTGCTGGCACCGATCAGGAACATGCACAACCGGTCAAAGGACGGGAGAAGAAGCTACGAACTTTTCGAGAGTCAGTACCGGACGTAGATATGCCAATTCCAAAGCACCTTGGAACACGTGGCCAGGCAGCCCGAGATATAGCAGCCAGGGCCCTGCCCATTTTTTCGGCGGACAAGATCCCTGCGGACTTGGGCCTTGGCAGTGGTGGGCCAGTCAACTGCAAAGGACTGGGAAATATACCGCCGTTGGTCGGTGCTAAGCCTGCACCGCCGTCGTATCGCATGGTACCCGGGGCGTTGGTGGCAGCGCGCGTCAACTTGAGCGAGGACGGGGCGGAAAGCGGAGCCAATCCCGCTGAGGAAGAATGGATTCTGGCATATATCACCAGCCGAAAAGTCGCCTCCGGACCAAGTGCTGAGTCATCGTCCACAATGGCGACACCACGGCATGTCACCGAGACGTTAAGTACAGGTTCTGGAGACAGCCAGGCACCAGCAACAGAAGTCTGGTACGAGGTCGAAGACATCTATGCTTCAGCAGACGTCGCGGCCGCCGCCGACCGTCAGCTACACAATGCCATGGTCGCGGGCACTGGCGATACTGACGAAGCACTCATCGCCTCCCTGCGGGGATCGGAGGGCCGAGGCACTGACATGGACGACAGCGTCGGGCCGATGTCAAAGCTAGACAACCCAACGAATGCATTGACACTGAGCGCCCACGGCCAGCCTACCACCCGACACTGGGTCCGTGGGTCGCTGGTAGTACCCTTGCCCCTCTGGGACGCCCTGCCGGAGCACGAAGTGTACTTCCAACCGGGGGCCCATGTGCATGCTTTATACCCGCGGACCACAGCATTCTACCAGGCCACAGTGGTCGCGACACCAGACTGGGAGCATAACGGCTATCGGCTGACCTTTATGGGTGACGAGGATGTGGACGGATTGCTGCCATTGCGATCACTTCCGCAAAAATTTGTCATGCGCAGCTCAGATCCGACTGCGTACGAGGATATGACATAAGGTGTTACTGTGGATCGTTATCACTAGTGTATTGGTCGAAATGCAATTCAGATTTCACAAATACAGAGACTCAAGTTCTGAAGACTGTTTCAATTTTTCGTTGCGTCTGCTGACAGAGTTCTAGAGCCTGCGTAAAGTTATCAAGAATGGTTCCTAACATGCCGAATCCGTGCTCGACTTCGAGACAGTCGATGACTTTCACACACTGGCCTCTACGGTACCCGTAGTGGCCAATTTCGTTCGTGGCTTTAAGCATCCCTTGCTGTAATTTGGCCTGGCTCACACCCGAACCGACAGCCTGAAGGAGCATGAAGCTCACAACCAGGTTTGTGTGGTCAACTCGGAAGTCCACCAAGATCTCTGGCGGCAATGGCGGGCTCATGGCCAAATTGCGGTCGACTAGTTCATCAATAGAGTAGCTAATAGGCAGGACCAGCCTCTCCCGAAGCTTCATGATGCGGTCACTCACCATCTCTAAGTCAGCCATGACTCGAGCACGGCAGTGGCGGAGATCTTCGTTGGTCAACGCCTGCGCCGCGGCGTCACAGTCCTCTGCGACATCCATGGTAGGCTCCGGGTTCGACAGTTTGCGTTCGTGAAATCCGGGCGGTGGCTGTGGCGAACTGACGCTTGCAAGTGAGCCAGGTGTGTCCTTGATAAGTCCACTGGAGCGACGAATGGCTTGTGCTAGAATCTTCGACGCATCTCCGGCCTCCCGGACACACTGTAGTGCACTATGCGCGTAGTTCCGCGCATTCTGCAGACGAGGCAAAATCCAGGGCAAGGTCTCCTGGATTGAAGTGCGGAAGAATTCTTGTGCTGAATGAATGGTCGGTGGCGGCTGTGGAGGAGCTGGTGCCGGGGTGCTCACAGACGCTGCGGTGGAGTTCGATGCCGTGGAAGCGCGTGTGGTGCTGCCCGTGCTAGGTGTTGCCGATGTCCGCAATTGTGGCGACGGCAAATCGTCGAAGGGGTTACCGATTCCCGGAGAATGATGCCCTGACCCAGGAGTCGACCGTGGTTTCAACCGTGCCCCCAACTGGGGGCCTAAAGCAAGCGTCTGCGTGGGCGACGGTGGCGCGGGGCTTAGATCCTTCGCAGTGATTCCATTAAAGCGAAAACGCAAATCTGCGTGGACAATTTCATAGCCATCGATTGTAATTTGTCCCCGCAAGCTGTCAGACTGAGTCATAGGTACAATGTGTGTCACAGAGTCCGGGTCAGGAATATTGTGGTGCGTATGGTGTCTCGTCTTGGGCGTCAGTCTTGTCGCGTTTTCGTCCAAACAGCGTTCCAGAATTTTGTACACCCGTGGGATCTCCCAAAGAATTAACCATGCCGCCTCTTTGCGCTGTGTTTCATCCTCCAGCTGTACTGATTCCGGATCATTGGCCTCCGGCACGGGTGTATCCGGCTGCGGAGGTTTTATGACAATGGGTGCCACCATGGTGTTCCTTATTGGATTATGTATCGTGGACAGTCGGTTAGGTTATCACATACTGGTATAATGAGCACAGTTTCCTTTTGACTGGTCTTCGTGGTATTACATTCTCTCCGCCAGGTGGTCCTGCGACGAACACTTTTGGCATGCCCACACTTCCTGTGTTTCTTCTTAAGTAGCAACAGGAGGCCACCCAAACAATGACCCGAGGTTTCCTACCCGACTCCCCGTCGTTCGCTTGAGCGGAGGAAAATCAAATCAAATAATATTCAAGAATCTGCATGTAAATGCATTTGCGAGCTCACTTGTACTCTAGCGGAATCAAAAACTATTACAATTCAATGACTACGCGCGCATAGTAAATCTGAGATTTTATATATCAGTTATACTAAATCAAATAGACTCCTACCGGTGTCGGACGGATGAGCAAAGCACTAAAAGCACCTCAAAACGGGGCGGTCGTGTACACAAAGGTTAATAAGGGTTTCGGTACCCAAAAAAAAAGGGAGGGGGGAGGGGGTTGGAGAAGGGAGGACCTGCGTAAGATATCTCGAGGGTCCCTAGAACAGTTTGCGATGAAATCCCGTCATCGCAGAAGGGTCCCCTGCTTGGTGGTGGTGTCGGTCGATCTCCCGGAAACATGTTTCATTTTTCAGAGGGCCTTGGATGCCGGTGCACGCCTCGGGTCGTGCTAGTTTCCATACTGGCTCTGTGAGCAAATTCCTTGAAGGAGCACGGACACATCTTCGTTCGAAAGTGGGACCATCAGCAGACCCCCCCCTTTTCATCCAGAGCATGAGTGTGACGAGCCTTTCAAAATTAAGATTGTGTGCCAAACGTGAGGTTTGCGCATACTCACTGACCTGCCTTCTCTCACACGCATTGGACAGTACGGCACAAACAAAACCTCACCTCACACACGTACACAAAGCGCGTCATAGTTTTTACTTTCTGCTGGCCGCAGCCATACCTTGCTCTGTCAACGTGGAAGCCCAACTGGCCGACCGTTTGCTGCGCACACGACCGAGACGATCGGTCGTATAGGCGTTGTTATTGCATACCTGGGCGTGGACGAAGGTCGGGTAAACCAAGTTCTCAGGGTTTGTCCGGGTTGTGCACTTGAATTCGTTTGTGGCGAACGGATGCTAGTCGAAAACTAGGTATCAGAAGCCACAGGATGTGATGTTCCTTCGAACCGACAACCAGCCCAGACGAACATGTACACAATACGCACAATACAACGGTCAAGCCCGTATTCGAGTGTCACCACCAGGTATCTATCCATCGCCGCGGTGTTGTTGTCTGTGCTTGGATCATGCCTGTCTGAAGGAAAGATTAAGGAGTGGCAGATGTCCACCAACACCAAGCTGCATGCCCAGTTGCTCAGTGGCTTGTCAAATCCAGACCCTTTAGAAACTCGAGGTGCGCTCGCCACCCACTCGCACTCACTCCGCCAGTAGCGAGTGGAGAGAGCGACCGAGCGGGGCAGCCAAAGGCGGCTAATGCTGGTAGTATGACCGAAGAGACCTGGGGGGGGGAGCGGCGGGACGGGAGGGGAGTGTACGGGGTTGCGTGCGTAGGCGGTGCTCGGAGGAGAGAGAGCCGTCGTCAAAAGAGCCGAAATGTTAGTCTGAGAAGGGGGAGGATTAAAATTTGGGCGACGAATGGAAAATGGGGGGCCCAGAGGAATGGGATGAGCCACTGCTCTGCTTTGTGCACCAGGGGAGGAGGGGGGGGGGGTTGGGGGAACCCACAAAGGAAGGCAAGGAAAGGGAAGGAAAAGAAGAGTGTCTGGGCGCCGGGCAGTGCAGCATAGCACTTGTAGCGGGCCATTGAGGAGACTTATGGTTCCTTCTTGTCCTGCTCTTCTCTCAAGGGTACTTAAGGTTGGACAGACTCGTTTGCCATGAGTTAGAGGTGAGGAGCTTTAGAAAACAACTTGTTTCCGTTACTTCCATATTCAAGCAGAGCAGAACGAATTGAAGAGAACAAATCATGTCACGGACCGGTAGAGCGGCACGGGCGTCCGAGGACCCGACTGATCATAAGTACATTCTCTATGGTGGCCAATTCAGTCCATTCCTGCACAAACTGCGCCCTGCCCTGTCTCGCGCAGGCCTGCCTTACAAAAAGGCCCCAAATATTGATGGAAACATTACGTATGGGGAGCTGGACAGCGCTCACAAACGCGTGCAGGCGATGAAGAAGAAGAACAAGCCGGACGTGCCGGAGAATTGGATTCCGGACATGGATGAGTTCCCGCTTGCTCCGTACCTCCTCAGAGATGACGGCATGGACCTCGTTGATTCGACGGCTATCATTCACTGGGCGGACAAAACATTCGACAGTTCTATGGTCCCGAGGGTACCCGACGCCGGCCGAAGTCGACACTACTCCGAGGCTCTGCGCTGGGTCGCGATGTGCCTTGAGGAGTTGCCTGACGAATGGGGCCAGTGCCTTGCTCTACACCAACGCTGGGTCTACTCTGGGGACACAGTCTTTGCTGGTGAAGGCATTGTCGAAGAAATTGCGGCAGGATTCGGGCTGCCGACCTATGCAATTAGTCCGCACAATCCCACCATCCAAGACAGTCGACAGCTTCCTGGCTGGCGCGGATGGTTTGCTTCGGCAGTCTCGATAGTCCTTCTTCCCGTAATGTGGCTGTTGGTCTACTTGTTCGACCGTCGACAGATCACCCGGCTGCCCTACCATAACAGTTTCGCACCAAAAGGTTTCAAGCCTCTAAAGGCAGGGCGACCTGCGCCACCGTCTTGGGAGGACGAGGGTTTCCCTCCTACACATAAAATGCTCGAGGATGGCTACCTCGGGTTCTGTCAGGGTGTCGAGGATGCTTTAACCTCAGATGGTCGTCCATTCATCATGGGCCAGCGATTCACAATCGTGGATGCCAGCTGCTTTGGCGTGCTGTACATGAAGCACTTCAGCGACGTGCGGACGCGCAAGGACATGGTGGAACGATACCCGAAGCTGTGCCAATGGATCGATCGGGTGGAGACCCTGACGGAGAAGCGAGATCGCTTCGATGCCGGCTGGGGACCCGATGATGGACAGTTGAACATGGACGGACTGCAGTCATTAATGAGAGAGAACACTGAATGTCAGTTCCCGCTGATCTTTACACAGGTCAAGGAGTACGAGAAGTACAGGGCTCAGGGACAGACACTTTTCAACGAAGCGGCCCTCAACAAACGCGAAGCGCTCTACTACGGCGAGATTCGCGGCCACAGGTACCGCCATGTCGTAAAGACGTTCCAGGTGAAGGTTGCTTATCGTCTTCGTGATCAATGGGAGGAGCTCAGTGATGGAGCCCGAACCCTGATTAAGGACAAGTTTGGCGATCCCTGGCGTTGCGTCGATCCGGCTGTGCAGCCCAGGGTCTAATCGACCGCTGGAGATGAGCGTAACAACCGAAATAAACCCACCAGTGTGTTGTCATGAAAAGAGCAATGAATAGTATGTAATGGCATGTTGTAATTCTGTTTTGAAATCGTCGAGTAAAAAGAAGGAAAGGAGTTTTCGTGGGTTTTGGGCTTGAACCATACTTTTTTCTCTTTTTGTCTTGTGCTCTATCTTTGTTTTTCCGATATTACCAGTGATCAGCTTATGGTCAGCTTGGAAATATCCACACAAGGTTCAGCGTTGTACTTTGTGACTGTCTTGACTGCCCGGCGAATCATTTCGTTGAATACTTGTTGCACGCGGGCCCCCGACAGCAACGTGAACCCGTAGGCATGGCTCACCAAAATGCGGTTCTGTCCCACCGAAGAGGCGCGCACCTTGCGTTCAAAGACAAACGCTTGACCATCAGGACTCTTGGCAACGTGGATGCCCGTGTACACCTCACCGTTGGAGATGACTTTCTCCATGGCCTGATTAATAAGAATCACGGCATCACGTGGAATGCGGTAACTGGCCACCATGGCACTGGCTGGCTTCCCAATCAGCTCTGCGGCCGGCACGCAGAAGACCGTGGTCCACATCTGATCAACGTAGCCAATGCGGGTCGAGCTGGGAATCTCACTATTCTCGTCGTACGTCAGTTCAATGACCGCAGTCGCGACAAGACCCTCGGCCTCTTCCTTTCCAATGGACTTGAGCAGCGGGTCGCGACGCTTGAAACTGTCCAAACGTTCCTCGGCACGTACTACGCTGCCCGGTCGGTGAGGCACCAAATTACTGGCTGTTTTAGATCCTGGTGGTCCCGTGCGCATACCTTTCTGTTGCATCTGCACATGCTGCAGCTTAGCCTTGGTTTCTTCCAGCTCCTTGCGCAGTTCAGTGATCAGTGCGGCCGCCGCGGTGACCATCTGTGCCTTGGAAGGTGGTCCCTTGGTGTCCAGCTCAGGGAGTACGGCCTGTAGCTCATTGAAGGCTTCCTTAAGACGATGTCGACTGCGAGCCTCGGCTGCCTTGTGAGCTTCGTTGCGATTGAATTCAATAGTGGCCTGATCCAGTTCCTCACCATCCTTGCCCCGCTTTGTGTTCTTCTTGATGACGCCAGTGCTCTTGCGACTCGATGTCTCGTCGGACGGCGAGTTCTTCAGTTTGCTCTTACTGTCAGCGGTTTCACTCTCCGGCGACTTGGACCCCGCCTTACGAAGGAAATTGGGCACGCGGCTGAACGGATGGAAGCGTTTGGACTTGCTCGCGCCCGCGTCACTATCGGCCATCATTACATCGCTGGTACTCTCGCCCATGTTACCAGCCCCGCGTGGAGATGCACCTTGCATCTGTGCTTTCAATCCTTTCATGGGACCACCGGCACCGGAGGTGTCCATACCTCCTGCACCGTGCATGTGCCCGGGGTGCAACGCACGGCCGCGATCCACGTCAAACTCGGGCAGATCCAGGTTCTCCCAGAGCAAGGCCAGATCATCCGCTTCCCCGAGGTAGTCCTGCTGCTGTCCTTCTCCGCCGGCAGCTCCACCAGCGCCGCCGTTCATGGAACCATTACCACCACCCTGAGCGAAGGGTTTATGGAACATTTCGTTGTCCACGGGACCGGCAGAGCCGTCTGCACTTGGCGAGGCATCGCCCAGAGTGTTCATGAGGTCCTCCAAGTGCGCACTCACATTGGCGTAGCCTGCACGGGCAGATGCGGGCGGGGCCAGCAGCGACATCAGTGCAGGATCCTGGTTACGCATCTCTGCCCCGCTGGCAAAGATGGACTTGGTCGAAGCCGGACGTTGTGGCTTAAAGTACTCACCGTTGCCTCGGGTGACAATAATGACACTGTTCGGCATGCAGTAGTGCAAGTTGTCGATTTCCTGACCCTGTGAAGTGTACAGCTTCGGAGGCAACATAAAATCAGTTGCTGGTCCCATTTCTCCGTAGACCAAGCGGTACATTTCCATAGCCACTTCGTTCAAATCCCGGTTCGGATCGACACTGTAGTCGATAGCTACGCCTGTACCCAATGGCAAGGGCACATTGGGATACAGTCTCACGGGGACACCACCCGGCACACCGTTCATGTTGCTGTTATGTCCCAGAATATTGACTGTGTGTACAATCTACCGTCTGCAAATGAAAATCGCAATTATTTCTGTTTTGGCTTCTCACAGAAATATGCTCGTTTAGATCTTTTTATTGTAGCTCACAGAAGTTGTCCCTGGCTTCCCTAATTTGTCGAATAGAGGAGTGGGTCCGCAGTTTTGTCACGTGTATTCTTTGGAGTCGTCCCTCATACGTGTTCCGGTGTTCGTACCAATTATAGATCACATAAGTGTTGTAATTTCATACCTTTTCTGGAGCGTACTTGAAGGTGACATGTGTTCGCAAATTGTCATTAGTCCTGTTGCTTCCATTGCATGCTGTCTGTGCTGAAGAAAACCCTTACAAGACAAAATGAACAGTACAGGCTACGGAAAGATGCATGTGCACACAATTGGCACCAAATGTTTGACATCTACGCACCCACACCGCCCAGAAAAATGATCCCAGATCGCCTAATGGTCGGGACGTCATTACAGCATCACCCCAAACAATTTTTTCCATTGTTTTTGTAAGGAAAACCGGCGCATCCCCTATCGCTCCGGCGATTCATTCCTCCCGGGGTGAGGAGGAGGGAGGGAACGAGGGAGGGTGGGGTGCGTGAGTGTGAGTGTGTGTCCTTTCCGCTCTTCCCTTCCCCGGGTACACCCTCCCTCCCCCCTCCCTCTCTCCTTCTCTCTCTCTCTCTCTCTGTGGGGATGGCCTTGCAGCCTTGCGGTCCCCGCTCTTTTTCCTCTGTGTCTGTGTGTGTGTATGGATCAGTCCCTTTTGAAACAAAGAGAAAAAAATTCGGGCAAGACCACAGGAACCAAAATATCAGGCTGGGGGCAAGCGCGGGCAAAATGGAGGGAAGAGAGGAAAGGGGGGGGGGTCCAGGCTTCGACGAAACGGGAAGGACAGGTGAGGTCCAGAGTATTGAATTTTGTTTAAATTTTCTTCACACTTTCCCCCCTCCCCCCACCTCCTCTCCCTAGGCCCTGCGCTTCCTTCCTTGCTTCCTTCTTTTTATCCCTTCCTTCCACTGAAAAAAAATGGGAAACCGTGCTCTGTCTCCAAACCGTCACAAGACCCCTCCTGCATTTTCTATACGCCTGTGCCCAACGGCGCAACCCTGCCGTAATTCGCACCTCTCCCTTCCCGGCGGCGGGAGACGGACCGCCGCCCGGGGGGGGGGTGGTCCCTTCTCCTCCTTCCCCGCGGCTCTCGGAGAGCAAGCGGGAGACTCCCTTTTCCTTCCACGCAAAAGAACAAAAGGCCTCGAACTCTCTCTCTCTCTCTCTTGTGGCTCATGTGAATTTTTCGATTGATTTCTTGCCTTTCCGTCGTTTTCGTCCCCCTTACCCTTGCTCACGGTCCCCTCCCTGAGAATGGCTTTTTCAGGACCGGTGTGTGGTATTTTTGTCCTTTCTGTCTGTGTTGTCTACCGCCTGCCTTGGTATTTTACTTTTTGATTCCCTCAATTTGCAGGAATCCCGAGTGTTTCACCACGGCGGAAGGAGGGGGGGAGGGGCCACCTCCCCGCTCAAAAGGCACCTTACTTTTATCGTCCTGCCATCGTGGTTTCTTTCTTTTTTTTTGCTTTGAAGCATGCCTTGCAGGGGGACTACTGTCTGTTCATACCGTGTACTGGCTGTCTTGTCATTTTGGTCTCTTTCTTCTGTTGACTGTGCGTTGTAATCATTGGCATCCATCAATCGAATCGATGGAAGGCCCGCAGATGACGGTGTGTGTGTGTGTGTGTGTCTGGGAAGAAACGGCCGGTTGTGAAAACACTGCTGCTGCCTTTGATTTTCTCCTCCCCCGAGCGGGAGCGTTGTGGTGGTAGTGTGTAGCAGACGTTCCACTGTGGCCCTGTGTTTGGGGTGTTTGTGGGTGCCGATGGGGTGAATGTGAGACATGGCCATGAATACACTAACATCACGTCCACGATCTCCGGTTTTGCGTAATACCGGTGTCATGCTGCCGGACGTTGCGCGCTTACTGGAGTGGTTTGGTTTGGTGTCTTGTGAGCGCGGGATGTCTCTGTGTCTCTGTGTGTGTGAGTAGTAGTAGTAGAAGTAGAAGTAGAAGTACTAGTAGTAGTCGTAGTACTAGTAGTAGTAGTAGTAGTAGAAGTAGGCTTTCCCGGCCCTTCTCACCTCCTCTCTCTCCCCTTGCAATGTTGGGCCTTACCTTATGCCACGGTTTAAGGCAGAATTTGGGTCTGCATCCGATAAGCATCGACGGCGGTCTGGGCTTGTGTTTTGCTTGGGTTTTTCTTTACTTTTTGTTACTTTTTGTTAGAGTTTTTCCTTCGAAACCCTTTGTGGTTGCAATTCAGGGGCCGGGGTCGTGGTGGTGGTGGTGGTGGTGGTGGTGGAACAAAGAGGACTGGGAGTATGATATGAATACACTTAAGATAGGAACTCACAACTTCAGGCGCACGCGAGGTTTGTTTTTTTTTTTTTTTGGTGGACCAAGGCCGAAAAATAGCCACCACCACCACCCCTCCTCTCCTTTGGGGAGGAGAGAAAGAAGAAAGGGGCTGGGGTAGGACAAGACATAGAGGCATATGGCTCCAAAGCACCCAAAGTGCAAAGTTTGGGAACGGTTGCGTCCACAAACGAATGATTTGGGCAGGGAGAGGAGGTTGGGGGGGAGGGGAAAGAAGGGAGGAAGGAACTAGTTCGGGGGTCCTGAGCATGCTATGCGGTGCAGGGTGCTGCTATGGTGAATGTATGAGATCTCTAGCGCAAGCTCCAAGCCCGCGCCAATTTTTTCTTGGTGTTTTCCTCTTCTTCTTCTCCTCACCGGGTTCCTATACACCAATAAAATACAGTGAGGAATCGTGCTCCAGCCTCTTCTTTCCCGATTGATTAGGTCAACCTAAAAAAGATTTCACGCCGCTGTTACCCACCTTTCCCGCCCGGCAGTACGGCCGGTATGGCAGTATATGGTATGCCTTGGGCCAGTTTGGTTGGGGTTGGTTCTACTGAACGGATCGGTCCGAGATCGAAAGCGAAAAAGAGAGGGAGGGGGGGGGGGGGGGAGAGGTGAGTGAGTGGGGAAGAGTGGGCGGGAGAGTTGGGGAGGATGTGTGAAGCGCGCCAGCGGGGCGGGGTGGGGCGCAAAGGCCGCCTTACGCAGCAGAAAAATGGCTTCCAAATTAAAATCAGACTCCCGTTTGCCCCTGCAGTGAAGAAGGGGAGGGGGGTGACTTGGCCGATTACCAACTTTTTTGGCCATTGTACTGCATACCCACTCTCTCTGTTCTTGCCTACCAGCGCCGGATCAAAGTCCCCCAAGGCACAAAAAGTTTTCTTTGTTGGTGGTAGTGGTACAGTGTACTTGATCAAACGGCAGGACAAAAAGGCAAGTGCGAGACATGTGAGATATATATATATATGGAGATTGAAAGAGGGTTTGGTCCCTTCCCAATCATGAATACGGCGGGACACTTTCCTTTACTATTTTGTTTTTGTTTTGACGGGACGGGAATGTTTAGCCTCTCATTTAGTGGTATATTATGTATCGCGGATATCCACACCATCGATCCTGTCGGGAGTCTATTTTGCCGACAGGGAGACCCCAACATACCCTCCCACCAGGAAAGCAAAAACACGGGAGAACTGTGGGCCCATGCAAATGAAGAGGAAAAAATGGGCCTGTTCGGAGCTCGGTTAGGTGGAAATCCGCGAGATGGAATACGAACCAGAGCGAGTAAGAAATACAAGGAAAAAAATAGGGAAAAAAAAAGGAAAATACATAATGCAGGAATTCCTGTCACGTCCCCCGGACCCCGACTTGGGAAAAAGAGAAAAAAATGGATGGAAAGGGAACGACAAAGTTTTGGCATAGCCGGTCTGTTGAGGAAAAAGGGCAGGGCGGGAGAAGGAAAGGGGGCCAAGGGAAGGGGAGCGGGGAGAGTGAGAGAGAGAGAGAGAGAGAGGAGAGAGAGAGAGAGAGAGAGAGGGACAAGAGAGAGGGGGTGGGGAAGGCCGGGGAGGGGGAGGTAGTTGATCGGGCGCAATGGAGACAAAAGTAGAATAATCAACCTTTCCTTTTCTCACACCACACCCGGTTTTCGTACCATTGCGCAGCATAAGGGACTCCCAATTCCATACCTGCACTATACGATCTCTCCCACACACGTCCACAGCCACAGGCCTCTGTGTACCTTCCGTACCTTTTCATTTGCAGCAATTCTTCATTACCACCAATGTCCATGTTGCACGACTCCGTCTGCTGTTTCTCATTGTCTCGGTATACGTACAGTGATGTTATTTTTGCACAGTTGGGGGTATTCCGGTTCCCTGAGAAGTGACAAAGCATGTGAATAGGAAACCTGGACCCCGCCAGCCCCCCCCCCCTCCCCGGGGGAGAGGGGAGCTCGGATGGCAAAAGCAGCAGAAGAAGGCATGTCCAGCCCGGCTCAGTTTGTCGAACATTTAGTACTGGAACTTAGCTGGGAGAATGTGGAAAGGTTATGAAGAGGACTGCCAACCCCCCCCCCCGGGCGGGACGCTCTCCTCTCTCTCTCTCTCGCGGCTGCTGGTGGACACTTTGACTGCCGTTTACGTAGTAGCGTGAGTGTGAGACCGACGGAGGGCCTCCGCGGGGGGGGGGTGTGTTGTACCGGAAAGCGATAAATGGTGTGAAAATTCTTCTTTTCTATTCGTTTGCTTTTCTAGCCCCTGGGCGGCATGTCTGCTGAGTTTTGTTACCCCGATTGGATCGCATCGGTGGAGAAAAAACACGGGAACTCGATAGCGTGTGTTGTATTTCATACTGAATGTGCCAGATGTTTTGTAGAGATAGCAATTTTGCCTCGGAGTGCCCGCAAACACTCAGTACGAAAGGACGTTCACACCGGGCACACGGGCGTGAATTTCTTGTGTCTCATTCTGGCTATGGAATTCGCACCATCGCGCGAGACGGGACGGCTCGCTTGGCCACGAATGACGAAAAGGGTAAGGAACGGTGTTGAAACGGAGAGGGAAGTTATGTGTTTTTTCTTTCTTTCTTGCTTGGGGAATTCATGGATGTCAGTGTTTGTATAATTAATGTATGGAGCATAAAGTGGGAAGAATCGTGATAACTCCGAATACCGGTGGTTCTGGTGCATGGCTGTGGTTAGGCTTCCGAAAGGCCCTTGTTTTCTCAAGTTTTCCTTTTTTCTCTCTTTGTTTGCACGGCGCGCTCGGGAGAAAGGACCAAAGAAAGGAAAGAGAGAGAGAGAGAGAGAGAGAGAGAGAGAGAGAGAGAGAGAGAGAGAGAGAGAGAGAGAGGAGAGAGAGAGAGAGAGAGAGAGGGACAAGAGAGAGGGGGTGGGGAAGGCCGGGGAGGGGGAGGGAGTTGATCGGGCGCAATGGAGACAAAAAAGGAAAGAGAGAGAGAGAGAGAGAGAGAGAGAGAGAGAGAGAGAGCGAGAGAGAGAGAGAGCGAGAGAGAAGGGGGAGCGAACTGAGAGCCAAAGAGAGAAAAAAAAAGTATAAGTGAGGAGGGCCAGCGACGGCTGTTGTGACGGCCTGACCGAGGCGAGCGCTGAGTGGCTGGATCTTCTATTGCGGTCCCCGGGTACCGTCGCTCTGCCACCCCGGGGGTCTCCTTTTTTCCTTTCGATGTTGGCCCCCCCCCTCTCTTCACTCCCTCTGTCCCTCTCCTTTTTTCCTTGTCTCTTTTTTTTTCATTTTTTTTTTTGGTGTTCGTCACTCACCGGCCCGTGTTTTTATGCGGGTCCTGGTAGTCCGCGGCTGGAGAAGGGGCCGGGACGGGTGCCCTTGGGAGAGACCGGGGTGGGGGGGGGATGGAAAGTGTAACCTTGGGGCGTTGGGTGACATTGTGCGATATAATCTTAGGGGTTTCGCGGGAATGAATGCAACGCGTACCTATCGGGATTGGAAGGACGAGCCAGGCGCGCTCATGAGAGGATCGCCAGCCATGCTCGCTCAGCGAGAATTGTAGGGAGACAAGAGACAGGGACAGAGAAAGGACTCACGAGGAGATCGAGTCCCACACGCGCGATGCTGCCTAGTATACCATCGTTCGTGGGTTAGTAGTGCTCGGATCCGCGGCTCACGCATCAACCACCTTCAGTACTTGGATGGCAGGATGCTTGCTTGATGACATGGGCTCTGAATCCGCGCCGGATGCTCCGATTGATGGCGGGCGCACGGTTGAAGATATTTTTACCTTTACATGCTGAATTGGCAGGGACAATGTTACGGCCCGGGACACTGGCTTTCGCATCGTGATGATCAGCGGGGCAACCCGAGCCTAAGCAGCAGTAAGGCAGTGAAGAAATGACTTGTGCGTGCGTCTTGGGTGAAAGTCCTCTCCTGTGAACAACGTATGCCACTTGGAAGATTTAAAAGGACCAGACGGCTTGAGTCTATTCTGTGCAGGAGCAGTAGTGTCCCTTAATGGTGAAGACAGCGATTTACATCTACGAGTCACTAAGCCGGATGTATCTAAGCACTTGCCCGAAACTACAAAAACCCATACAGTTGTTCTTTAATAACGAATTCATCTATCTTCGCAAACTCGCCACATTAGCCCTTCTTACCGGAGCGACAAACGTGGAACAATATTCATGGCCATGAGCTCCTGGAAGAGCAGCTTGCATGCGTATGGAATATCTATAGAAGCAACGTGGCGAGAAGTATTGCAGAAGTTACACCAGCCTGAGTACCCCATTAACCCACAATTCTGACACACATCAACCTTGAACTGGTCGGAAGCGACCATCAACCGTTCCATGAGCAGTGAAGATGAACCGTAGCCGATGAGACAGTCACGTTCCATCTCACCGAGGCGCAAACCACCGTCTCTGCTGCGACCTTCGGTAGGCTGGCGCGTCAGGACGGCCCGCGGCCCGCGGGCGCGAGCGTGCATCTTGTCTACGACCATGTGTTTGAGTTTCTGGTAGTACACGGGGCCAAAAAAGATGTACGACTCGAGGGGCTCACCGGTAATACCACTGGTTATGTACTCCTTGCCCAGGTAGTTGTAGCCGCGCTTGCGAAGCTCACTGCACATATCCTCCACCTTGGCCCCACCAAAGGCCGTACCGTACTTGTACTCACCATCCATGACTGCCACCTTTCCGCTGATTAGCTCCATGAGCTTGCCCACGGTCATGCGACTCGGAAAACCATGGGGATTCATGATAATGTCGGGACAGATGCCCTGGTCGTTGAAAGGCATGTCTTCCTGGGGCACGATCAGACCACAGACGCCTTTCTGTCCGTGTCGGCTACTGAATTTGTCACCAATTTCTGGAATACGTGTCTGGCGGAGACGAATCTTCACCAACATGTAGTCATCCGCATTGGAAGTCAGCATGACCTTGTCGACGTAGGCATGATTTGGAGCGCGATATACCAGGGGGTTACTGATCCAACTGTTGGCCTCCGGCGGGCCCTGAATGGTGTTCTGGGTGTTGCCAGGCACCTCCTTGTTGACCAGAACCGCCCCAGGATCTACCCGCTCGTGTACTCCACACAAGCCGTCCTCCTCAAGAATTTCAAAGCGTTTGGGAGCCCGACCTTCCTTGTCCTGGGGTGCAGGCATGATCCGATCATGGGCACTGTTGGGATAACGACGAATGGTCAAAGCATGCTTGCGGTACACTACGCAGCGGCCGAATCCACGGTCGATGGAGGCACGATTGAGAATCAGAGCATCCTCGATGTCGTAACCAGAGTAGGACATGACGGCCACAATAGCATTCTGACCTGCCGGCAGCTTCTCAAATCCAGAAAGTTCGATTGACTTTGTCTTGACCAGGGGACGCTGGGCGTAAACCATGGTGTAGAGCAGAGTGTCAAAGCGGTGAAGTTGGTTGTACCCGATGACACCAATGCTCTGTTTACCCATGGCACACTGGTACGTGTTGCGGGGGCTCTGGTTGTGGTGCGGGAATGGCACCAGACCGGCACAGACGCCGAGGATGGTGAAGGGTTCAATCTCCACATGGGTGTGATCCGAAGTGAGCTGAGACTCATACATAGCGATGTAGGAATCGTTCTCTTCGTTAACGTCCAGGTACTCCATGATGCCCTGACGCACAAGGTCCTCAAATTCAATCTGGCCAGACGCGACGGCATCAATGTGCTCCTTCTTGAGTTTGGACACACCGTTCTCTGCCACAATGCATGGGCGGCACACACGGCCTCCGTCGGATGCCACGCTCAGCATGCGCAGCTTCAGATTGATGCACACAGACACGAACGGATCGATACGACCCCTGCGACGCAGGATTCGGATGGCACGTGCAAGGCGATGTGGATGCTTTGTGAGACCAGTGAGACCACCATTCAGGAACACCAGGAAGGTACCCGGCTGGTGCATGTCTTCCCCGCTGACTGCCAACAAGCTCTCCACGCCCATGTTGTAGAGAAAGCGTTCAATGGGCTTCTCATCAATGTCAGTGGTAATGTGCGTCATTAGTGCCAAATTTTTAACCAGACCACAGGCTTCACCTTCAGGCGTATCACTGGGACAGAGCATACCCCACTGCGACGGCTGCAGGGAGCGCGGGCCACTGACCTTGCGTGTCTTTTCGAATTGCGAGGAAATGCGAGTCATCATACCCAGCGCACTGATATAGGACAGACGACTCAGGACCTGCGTCACACCCTGACGTTCCATTTTGAAACGCTTGACTGTCCAGTTGCCAGTTGCAATTGCATTTACCATCCCGTTCGTGATTGTGTCCTCACGGAAATGACGAACAATGTCAAATTGCTGCGCGCGTTGCTTGGGAATGGTCTGCTCAGCAATCTTTTTCAGGTCCGAATTGAAGCGCTTGAATAAATCCTCAAACAGAAGACTGAGCAGCCCACCGGCCAACTCCAAACGCTTGTTCCCGTAGTAATCCCTATCGTCAGCTTGTTCGCTGTCCTTCTGCGCGAGTATTACTCTGCGAATCATCACACCCAGGTATGCGCACTTGGTCTTGAAGTTAAAGTGCTCCACAGTAACGTGACTGAGCACCAGCGAAGTGAGCAGGTCACGGGCCTCATCCACGACAGTCTTCCGACCGTAAAAGTTTCCACCCGACACGGACGTCTTGGATGTTGAACCGGCGGCATGGTTGCCGCCTGTAGGATCGTTGGCATTCGCATTGCCGTTCGAAAGCATACCAAGATGTCCGTTACCAAGGATTCCTTCTTTGCTGTCCTCTGGGATCGAAGTCCGTTGAGACGTGTGCCCAGTGCCATTGGCACGCCCGCCGCCCAGACTCAGGGCCGACTGTCCCTGCAAGGCGGAGGAAACGCCCGTGTTCTGCCCGGAATTCATACCACCCGGCGTGGTGGTGGTGTTCGGGTTGGTGCTGCCGGCCTGCATGGGAGCAGCACCGGCGCCGTATTTTCGCGCCTGACGGATGCGCAAACCAATCCACTCCAATGCCTGCATCTGGGTGTGAACTTCAAGGGTGTGGCACTCCTCCAGGGAGGGTCTCAAGGCCGCCAAAATGTGCGGCTCCGTTCCGACGTATTGTGAAATTTCCAGATCGTTCAGACCGCTCATGGCCTTCATCATGATGGCCACAGGAACATCTTCCAACAGTGCGTTCTGGCGGACGTAGTATTTACCATGTTTCACGATCACGTTAGTTCTGCTTTTGCGCTCCTGTGTGCTACTGGTCACTTGTGCACCGGCAATACCTTTGCGGTCGTGCTCAATAATTACACGGTTCTTGCTAAGTTGTTCCTGAATCAAAATTACCTTCTCTGTACCCTTGACAATAAAGTAACCACCGGGATCTAACGGACACTCTCGCAATCTGGCCAGTTCAGCGTCCGATTTGCCATTGAGAACACACTTACTGCTGCGCAGCATGATGGGGATGCGACCAATGCTTATGTCGTTTCTGCGCACTACATCGTTGCCGCGTGTGTACTCAACATCTACTGTGACTGTGGCAGAGTAGGTCATGTCTCTCAGCCGGCAGTCATGTGGACTAATGCCCTGGCTAACGGTGAAGATTTCCTCTGCAGTCGGCGTTCCAACGTGGACATCTGTGTAGGTCAAGTAGAAGTTCGGATCCGCGTCAATGACTAACAAACGATTCGCGTTCACAATCTTTTTCATATCCACCTCAATAAAATGATTGAAGCTCTCAATGTGTTGCTTCACAAGGCCCTTAACTGCCAGGTATGCAGGCAGCAGTCTCCACTTGTCCTCCAGAGATTTCACTGGAGCCGTGAGTAGGGCAGGATCATTCACAACTCCTGGCGTCTGCTTCCGACCCATTACTTGGGCTTTACTACTATGTTTCTTAACATTCTTACCAAAGGATACGGTTCGACCTTTAGGAACATCCTCTTCCTGCTTAACCCTTGAGCGGACACCAGCAGGGTCCTTGCCTTCGCGTTTCACGCTTGCTGAGGCGGCCCGTGCCATATTTCGGTCTGTTCCCTAGTAACTATTCACCAATTGGTACCTGAATCTTGGGCCTTTCTTGCCACCACTACGCTTTGATTTTGTTCACATCGTGCAAACTTCAAGACTGATCCGTATTTCCATGGCTGAAGGTTGGGTTGATGCTACATAATCGGTCTTCACCTACACGCTTCTATTGTGTTCAGCATGAAGTAGCATATCCCAAAAAGTGCAAGCGGAATTCCTGTGTACGCCAGTCAGGGGGCAGTAAGTGCAGCAGCAGTCGACGAAGGTGGGAGCAGGGATCTTAGTGGGGTCGTCGCGCATTGAAACCTGCATGTGTATTGAAGTAAGTCTGGCGAAACCGTGCGGGTCTGTGTGCCACCGAGTATGACCGTGTGTGGGGAGGCCACGGGGGCCCCAGTAGGGGGCACAAGGCTCCTCCCCCCCTTCTGGGAGTCCAGTGGCTGCTGAGACCGTGTGGTCCCCTGCGCGGTGCGATGCCCACGCAGCCTCCGACTCAGAGGGGGGCCTCGGGCGATAAAAAGGGCCGGGGGGTTGGGG
>PDIP01000044.1:53378-68285 GCA_002811645.1 Corallochytrium limacisporum
GGGGGGGGAGGGGTAGGGACGGGCAGGACACGAGATTCTTTTGGGATGGTTCAGAGCACCCACACGAGAGAGATGCCACGGTAATACACCGCGATCAGGTATGAGTAGAAAGCAAAATGCGCAGAGCAATGAAAGAATTTTCGGCCAAGGCAGGCTAGTGACTATTTTGTATATCGCGTAGTGAAATATGCCAACATTAGTTGATGATCTCCGCGCTCTGCTATCAGAGCAGGAGGAACTGGTCGAGCTGCGCGACAAGATCCGCGAGAAGGTTCGTGAAATGGATGTTCAGGGGAAGGAAATGCAGAGTTTTGCACAGCAGGTCCACACACATCCGGGGGATTTCAGTCAATTGCCCATGGAGTCCTTCACAACAGCGACCGCGGAGTTTCGTCGCTTTCTCAAGGAACTTAGTTGCATGGTGCCAGAACAGGAATACTTTCGATACAATGATCTGTGGCGTTCAGTGCTCCAGCAGGCTCTGGCCAGTGCCGCTTTGATCCATTTTTGTACGCGTCGCAATGTCATGACGCTGCAAGATGTCGAGACCATGTTTGGCATGCCTGTGGCTATGGACAATAGGTTCCACATTGATCTTGATGACTATCTTCAATCCCTGTGCCTCATGGCCCAGGAATTGAGTCGTTTGGCAGTTAATCGCGTGGTCACGGGAGACTACAACATGCCTATGAACATTGCACAGGTTCTTCGCGAATTGTTTGGTGCCTTTAAGCTTCTGAATCTAAAGAACGATAATCTTCGGCGAAAGTTTGATGGTCTTAAGTATGACCTCAAGAAAGTTGAGGAGGTAATCTACGATCTTACTATTCGTGGTCTTCTGACCACGGAACAATCCGCATCATAGAAACCTTAGCAAATTAAAAAACAATAGGTCAAGCCATAGAAGCAGACAAAACCACCTTTTCTATTACTCTCCAGTTCTTGATCACGAGGATGATGCGGATTGCTTCAGAGACTGGAGTATGAGATCCATGCCCTTGTCTTCGGTCCTTCCCTTGTCAGAATCATTGGAAACGTTCTTCTCGTACACCTTCGGCCCTTTACCCTTCTTCTTCTTGCGATCACTCTCAGGTTCGCATTTCTTCGGTGCACCTGCGAAGAGGACGTCTATTTCGTTCTCCTCTCTCGCAGCCTTGGCCTTCTTGGCCGCTGGCATGTGAGATACGTGCTCGGAAGTATCCGCATTGTAGCGCTTGCGCCTCTCTCCGTCACGTACCTCGCGCGCCCAATTTTCACGGCTGCGGGTGTAAGTTGGCAGTCGATAGTTCTGGGATAGAAACTTGCCGTGTCGAGTGCTCTGCAGCTGGTTCAGCTCTGGTGCGAGAACCTTTGCCATCTCTTCCTTCTCGACCATGTCACTACTGTCCCAGAGAGCATCAAGCACATGAGAACCATACCTGTTCAATGCCAGCTCAAGCATGTGGGGCTTCAGTCTTTTGATCAGCTCCTTCCTAAGCGATTCACCTCGGTGCAGACCCTTGGGTCCAAGCATGGCCTCCAGCACGTGACTACCCTGCTTGTTAAACGCAAGAGCAATGAGTTCTTCTACGGGAAACCATTGGATATGCTGCAACACACGCATTCGGGGCACTTCAGAGAAACGACAGAGGCTCTGTAGAATGAGACAGCCATTGATATCCATCTTCGCTCGTTCTTTAGCTAATGGCGTTGGCCAGGACGCAATGTGTTCATAGGGACGCATATACATGATGGCAAACGGAATCAGCGAGTTGTCCGTCTGATCAACTTCCGCACCTTTGCTGCTCTCGGGCATTTTGGGGGAGAATTCGGATATCAAACCTTTCACAATGGTCTCTTGACAGGACGGCACCGATTCCGCATGGGCGCATAAGCGGCTCACTACGCCACTGCGACTGTGGAACAGGAGCTTGGGCAACACGTCCGAACTGCAAATGGTTTCGACCAGCTCCTTAAGAATCGATTCTCCTTGAAGATTGACAATGAATGTCTGCAGAACAAAATTCGCATTCGGATGCATAGCGTAGTCGGCAATCTTTCCTTCCTGCTTCAAAAATGTACCGTACAGTTGCTTCTGGGCCTTCTTGTCGAGGACTTCCATTACCTTCTGCATTACGTGGCTACTAATTCTTCCTTTGATGAGCATGTCAAAGCGGTTGGCATCGCTGACTTCTTTGCCATTATGAAGGTCCAACCCGCACAAAACCCGCAAGAGTCCCTTCGCCAGCAAAGGGATGGAAGGGGGTGCACAGATCAAGCAAGAGCTGACCAGTGGTGCTCCCACAGTGTCTCCCGCCAGGTTGATCACCCGTTTCGCGTCCAAGGATTCATATAAGTTCTTTACATCAGCCTCGCTGGAGACTTCTTCCTTGCCAACCGGTCGGCCCAGCAAACACGTTGTGATGAGAGCGGCCGCCATTGGCTGAACCATGGGGTCTGCATAGCATCTTTCCGAGGCCTGTATATTAGCCATGTCCACTTGTGCATCGCTGTTGGCCTCCCGAAAGTCTCGGAACGACCCCTGTCGCCATTTGCGGCTGGACTGACTGCTCTGCAGATCCTGGGGCATTGCCATTCCGGCAGACACAAAGATCAAGGAACGCAAGACATGGTTCGCATAGGGATCTGCAATGAGGTCGTCAATTGCGACGGCCTTGGTTTCGTCGTCGGTGTCGGACTTGGTCATCATATCCAGGAAAGCTTGACTTGTGTCCGCAACCAACTGCCGGTAGGTCCTCAGACCATGCTTGGCACCTTCCATTTCTTCACCCCGTTCCTCAAGGTCCATTTCGGTGTCCATAAATGTGGTGCTAAGATGCAGCAACGTCTGCAGAACGTGAGAACCGAACCGATCCGTGGCCATTTGCAGCAAGTGATCCATGATACGGTCAAGAAATACACGCAAGTGGAACCCAGAGCAGAGCTGCAAAACCTTCTCGATCACACGGCAGCAGTCTGGCTGACACGAGTAGTCGACTTCTCGGCCGTTGATCTGTTCCAAAACATTTTCCACCATAATAGTACGATCTTCTTTGTCATCCAACACATTTTCCTCCGAAGTTCCATCGAGAAGTCGTTCAATACGCTTAAAGTACTCAATGTCTTCTTCGACAAGGTAGTTGCGTTGGAATCCCCAGGAATTTGGCTGACTTACATTCTGCTGACTCCGCGTGTCTTCATAGTATCCCAGGCCATCTTGACGCTGATCATTGTCATAGTCAGACGCTCCTCCCAAAGGTTGAAGGTTAGGATTGTCGCGCGGTTGCTCCGGCCGGCGTCGTCCCTTTCCTGCGCGACGGCCCATTTTTAGTGACCTTTCCTGACAACCACGTACCGCCTTCTATGATTAACGAGACATTGCATAGTGTGACTTCAATAGTACACACAGTGCATGTTCCTCTGAGTTGATTATCCATTATGATATGCAGAAGGAGAAGCGGCCCTCAAATAGCAATGTACTTTTTTGCAGCATTGCAGAAGGTGTTGTGTGTGCGTGTATGCGTGTGCTCGTTTGGCCCACCATTCCATCCGGCTTCCACGCGGGTCAGAGCTGAGAGGGAAAAAAATCCACAACGGGTCGAAAACAATTTGCAAATGGCCCAGCCCCCTCCCCCCCTCCCTCTGGGGAGCGGGCGGAGTTGGGACCTCTGTTGTGCTCAACTGCACGCACAGAATTTCCGGACATGGCGGCTTCGAAGTGAGCGAAAGCGAGTCCAAAGTTCATCATGGTCCCAGGGCGATTGAACGAACCGCGGGAAGCACCAATATGACATTTATGCACGTATGGATAATTTATTGACGATGGATGATGTAGAGATGAACGACTCATGAATTGGAGACTCATTCCCTTTAAGTTTTGGTGTGGGTCATTGTACTTTATGCACGAGACAAATCGCGACCAAAGAACAAAGATTTGGTCCAGTCTGTGGAGACACTCATGCGATTGCGCACACTCATCAGCTTTGTAAAGTATACACTGCGCCACATCATGAACGTGGCAAGACCACTGGAGATGTGCTGGTCTCCAAAGTCGGCCACGGCAGTATGATCTCCGATGTACGCAAAGGATCCGAAGTGGCGGTATTGAAAATCAGGTTCCTCCTCAAGGGCTTCCAGAAGCTCTTCCGTGGCCTTGTTCCGATCCGTAGTCCGAGCCTTTGTCCGATGGGCAAGGGTGTATTTGTTCAGAGGTTCCGCCAACCGATTCAATACCCGTCCCAAATATTTTCCTTCTTGGCTGGCTACTTGAGCGGTTGGCGCAAGGCCGGCAAGGGCGCAGTCACCAATCGCAAACACCGGGCCGTGCTCCTGTAGATCCTGCTTGGAAGGCGTCACGGCCAAAAACTTGCCATTCACGGTCAGTCCTCGGATGTGAGCCTTGGGATTTTTGGCTAAGTCTTGATGCAATAACTTGGCCAGCTTGACAGTCACCGGTCTTGCAGCAACTCCACTTGCCCAAATAAATGCGCCATAGGGAATGTAGTCCTCCGTGTCTTTGACCTCACCGTTCTTGATTTCGCGTTTAGCAAGGTAAATGTTTTCGCTGTCAACCTTCACAACTTTGGAATTTGTCAAAACTTCGATCTTACCAATCTTTTCCAATTGGTTTTGCGTGTACTGAATGAGGTGCTCCTCAAACATGCCGAGTACTTTCGGTGCAGCTTCCACCAGAGTGATCTTTGTGTAGGGCGCAAGATCCTTGAATGCAGTGCTCAAGTCGTTCTTGATAAAGTCACTTAATTCCGCAGCAGTCTCCACACCTGTTGGACCACCTCCTACTACAACAAACTGAAGAAGCTGTCGCTTTTCTTCTTCGGTGACATGTGGTAGATTCGCTCTCTCAAACATGTCCATGATCCGACCACGTACGCGCTTGGCATCCGGAAGCTCCTTCATAAAGAGAGCATGGTCCTTCACTCCAGAGATATTGAAAGTTGCAGGCTGCATACCCACTGCCGTGACCAGAATATCATAGTCAATCTCAAACTCCTCTTCGGCATGTTTACTGCTCTTGCTGACTACCTCTTTCGAGTCTTTCCCCGTAGTCGTGCGCTTCAACTTCAACTTGCGTGATTTTGTGTCGACGTCGATGCATTCTGCCTCTATGAACTGAGCATTGTCAGCATCAGAGCGGCTACAGTACTTCCGGATGGGTTCAATGATTGAACGAGGTTCAATTGTACCACTCGTTGTTGACGGCAGTAGTGGGGTGAACAGGAAGTAGTTCCGGGGAGACACGATGGTCACCCTAAATTTGTCCGTGTGCAACTTCCGCAGCATAGACATGGCACCCCAGCCAGTCCCTAAGATAACCAAGCGAGGTCTCCGCTCAGTTTCTTGGGGATGAAGACGAGGACGGAACTTGTCCGTGACCAGATCAAAGTCGTCATTAATTGTACTGTCAACGACGTAAAAGACGACCAGACCAGTGCCAGCGAGAAGAAATCCTTGCATTCCCCGGTGCAACATTGTTTTGGTGGGTCGACCTTTGATGTCATAGCTGTTGCTCATGAGACGTGTTGCGTTCAGGTACGGTTGCCACCGCTGGGCAACAACCCGTCGTCCTACAGACAACGCTTTACTCAGGCTCCCGAGCATTGTGTTTCATCCACTATAATTGATCCAACACTGTCGAAGACAGCAATATTCTGGCATTTCAACTACAAATGACTGGCAATATGTGAAACTTAATTAAGTACCATTTTCCTTCCAGGCCGGTGTGCCAACTGGCACTGCAAGGTAGCCACACCCGTTATATGGTTTCTCATATCCCCATGCCCGCCCTGCTCACCCCGCCGAGATCACATCACCCACCCACGCAATACTCTCACTATTGTGTCACTATTCGAACAGCACCCTTATCGGGGCAAGAAGACACGTTCGCAAGCCCTCCTTGGCTACGACTGCAATGGCCATAGAATATTCATTTAGAATCAATGAGTTTGATTCCTAAATCTAAACAATTTAACGAAGGGGACAGGCCGACACAAGAGCATCATCCAAAGTTTGGTTACGTACGCATGATTGAGCATCGAAGTCTCCAGATAACCACATGCTTCATCTGTGGCCAAGAATCGAGTTTCTTGGTACAGTTACTATCGGCATGCAGAGGACCCTAATCAACACATGGTCTACTCGTAAGACCGGCAAAATCATTGGCATCGGTGAACACGACGTGTTTGCACATGTTATTTGCTATGGCGAATGGGCATCAAAGGACCGGCGCCGACGAGCTTGACAAAGTAAATTGTAGGGCGTAGCGGTCGGCTGCGAGTACAACTGAGGGGAGGTATATCTACTTATAGGTCAATACCGTCATGTCAACTCCCTTAATTGCATATCTGGACGGCCCGATTGAAGACCTCAAGCCACCAGATCGGAGTTTGGGTAGTTCTTGAAGACTGGTTTTACTTGCTGTTCGTGCATATTGCCCGCACTTGGAAGCGACATAAGCGGCGCAGGGTAGATTAATATTTATAATTGATTGTAACATAGTACGCAATGTTGTGTGACACCATATTGGCAAATCACAAAGGCATCGAATCTTGATTGTAATTTTAGCGGCTGGAGTTTCGGGGTTGCGATTTGCTTCTGTGATCAAGGCAGGGGACTTAACTTTAATCAATAACAATTGCCCATGGCACATTGTAGATTCAAGCTTGCGCGATTGGGGGGTGGCTTAGGGGCCCGTGCCCTCGGAAGTACGAGTGTTAGCGCCAGGACGTGGTGAAAAAATATCTCAATTGGGAAAGAGGGAGGGGTATACTGTTCGCCAAGACTGTTCAACCCCGCCCAACCACTATTATCAATGAGTCAGTAGTCCCTCTTTATTTCTCACAGTGCAAATGGCTGGTGGTCATAGGTATGAAAACGGGTAAGTGCATACCTTTGCGTGAGTGATTCGGTCTAGCGCCACACCGTTGGTACGGCTCAAGTTGAACAGTATCTCCCCTCTGGCCCGATTGGAGGTGTATGCTATATCCAGATGAATGAGTAAGTGAAGCATTAGGTTGAGGAGACTTAGAGATGCCACACGTGTTTCTACTTTTAGACCAGTGAGTTGCCGTGCCTTGACATGAGCACTATCCTCACAAAGTGGTCTCAACCAGCGACTACTGCCAACCTAGCGACAGTTCCGCGTGCTGAAGTCCACATCGGCCAATGGGTTAAGGGAACCGTCTCTGATGCTAGGCAAATCGGTCTACAAAGATGCCCGATCGCAGAATTGGGCCATGGAGGGTTGGAAAGCCACTGCGCGTGGTTATTCTGAAGGGGTTCACCGGGGTATGGAGTTGAACTGGATGGTGTTTGTGAGCTGTTTCGGCGGACATGCACGCACGTCTGGGGGCTGGTCTGAAAATGCACATAAAACTCTTTCGCTCTTTTTCACTTTGAAGAATTCCTTAACCGCACCATAATCTCGACCCCCCGGGAGGACCCCCGGGGGGGGGGGGCGCGACTATGTCTAGCGCGATGAAGCAGGATCCGGTCCCGGATCGCTCTTGATCTTGTCCTTGTTTTGTCAACAAACGACAGGTTAGGTTCAAGGCACGATACGCTCTGCAACGTGTCTGGGTCTTATTGACAAAGCGATACTTATGCGGGTGGGACTGTGAATCGCTCAGTAGTTGCACATTCACCGAAACCACAACTGCGATGTCGGTCCAGAAAGAGGAAACTTCCGGCAAACACCACTTATAGTAGAACAGTTGGGGGCTGTTCTAGATCATGATAGAGCACAGCCGTGATTGGGTCCTTCTTGAACTGGGATGGTGTCGGTCGCTTACAATTTCATATCAGATGCAATGTCGTTTGGTACAGATAGATCTAAACAAACATGACTTTGACAGATGCGGTTTCCAACCAGATGAGAGCGCAAGAGACTCTCGACAACGTCATAAGAATACTACCCCTTGGATCAGGGTGTACCAGCGTTTGTCAAACCCGCAGAAGTATGATACAGGTCCAGCACCTTTTTACCGACCTGATGTATTCCTCTGTGTGCTGCTGTCGGGTGCCATATCAGACCTCGTGGTCTCCGAAGCACAGGCGAGAAGAACGAAGGTTTAGCATGATTGTTCCCCGTTCACTCGTAATATCTTAATACGTAGGTAGGTTCATGACAGGTTGACACCTGGGGCCTCACATATTTCGATTTGAGAATCATCTGCTTTGCGTCTGAGTCCTTCAAGCGACAACATTTTCTGGAGATATTTTAGTAGTGTAAGAGGGGATTTCAACTTCGTTCTATAATCAAAAATACAGCAATCAAGTAGATCAAAATTCGAAACCAGCTCCGGCACCGGCCGCGATCTGTAGTAATTGAAAGTATGAAAAACTGCAATTAAATTTCCGGACATCCCATGTGTTCAATGAGACAGCGGTTCTCAATAACTGGCAACAGTACCACCTTACACCGGTGACAGAAACCGAAGCCTTCATGCTGAAGTAGATGCAAGAGTGCAATCGAGCCAATGTTAGGGTTCTAGTCAGACGCTGTTTAGGATCTATTGATCTCTATGGCTGTACCAGAGACATGGTAGGAGAGTTGGAGGATGAAATAGTTGAGAGTGACGCACGAAGAGTCGAGAGTGACGCGAGCAGCACTGGGAGGATACGATGGGCCCTGTTGTGGTGAAGTTTGTAAGACGCAAAAATCCGCTTCTTCAAGGCCCTAGTTACACAACAAATTGAATCGCACTGGAACCTTGTACCTATACACATTGTATAGGGTCCGCAATAGGTCATGACAGGCAGTTACTCTTAGGGTAGGCATCTCTGTTTATCGAAACAATTCCTACAATAAATGGACGGGGTCCAATCGGAATTACCAAATGAACTCCAAAGAGACGACTGGAAGACCTGGTGGAGTAGAGTGAAAGAAGACTGAGAGTGCACCGCTCACAAACCAAGAACATCTTTTGGACTCTCTCTATCTCGGTGCGAGAGAGATACAGCGATTGGCAGAATATTGGACTGTTTGCGTATGCATATGCTTATTAGGACCACAGCAGTTTCCGATGTATATATAAAGACGTTGAGTTGGAGGAAACGAGGAGGAGAGGATACACATGTCTGATACTTCCGGCCGGTGTAGAAACACGAAATTGTGCAGGCAGGATGCACGAGCCGAATGGGGAAGGGGAAAAGCTCCAAGGGATGGAAACCGCCGGCACTGACGACCTCCGCTGGCGCCTTCTTCCGAAGTCTATTCTGCAGTCTGTACGCATTTGTGCAAACTTCTCCAAGTAGGCACGCATTCTTTGGTTCTTCCTCGTTAACAAACTCCACCATGGAGAGATTCCATTGAAAAGTCTGCTCAACTGGTGAAATTATCTTTGGGTTATCAAGGTATAAAAGGAGCCAGTGTTGCTGTAGCTATGCGAAAAGAATCCCAGTGAACATGACCTTGAATACCAGATCTAAAGATCTTGAGTGCCTGCTCATACTTCCTACTCTATCTACTGGTTTGAAAATGCCTGCCCTATCTGAAACATTTTCGCCCTCTAAGAGGTCCTTCTTTGCCTTGACAGCTCTGCTAGGCCTTGCAAGCCACAGTGTTGTGGCGCAAGATCCAGACCCTAACTCAGGCCCTGTCACAAACCCCGTTGTCTGCGATGTACAATTCACCGATGAAGCCTTTGGAGACGCCAACGTGTGTGTTTTCGACACCGGCATGAACAAGGATCAGATTCAGGAACAAATTACTAACATCTACAACCAACAGCGTCTCAACCAATTCGGTGGGGAGCGTTATGTACTGGCTTTCAAGCCAAATAACGATGGCACCGTTGCCCAGTATGAGTTGGACATCAGAGTTGGCTATTATACTCAAGTTATTGGTTTGGGCCAGAGCCCGGACGAGGTTCAAATTGTCGGAGCCATTCGCACCCAGGATGCCCCACCCGAAGACCCTGAGCATCCTGATACTCAGCCTGGCGCTTTGGACAATTTCTGGCGAGCGGTTGAGAACATTAGCATTCTTCCTCGTCAGGGCTCGATTTGTTTCCCTGCAGCCACGGAGACGGATGGTGTGTATAATGGAGAAAACGTCTGGGCTGTATCTCAAGCCGCACCCCTAAGACGCATTCATGTTGCAAACAGTGACGATGGTCCAGGGAATTTGCGCCTATTTGATATTGCCTTTTCCAGTGGTGGCTATATAGCCGACTCAGTGGTAGATGGCTACATTGAATCAGGCTCCCAGCAGCAGTTTTTCACTCGTAGCTGCTCTTTTTCGGAATGGAGAGACCCCAATTGGAACATGGTGTTCTTGGGGGTGGGAGAGCCGAATCTGAGCCCACCAATGTTTCCTCAAAGTGATGCTTGGGATGACTTCCCATATACTAATGCAGGATCCTATACCTCAAGCTTTAGGCAAAAGCCTTTCCTGACATACAGTGACAGTGATAGCGCTTTTGAAGTCGTGGTGCCGCCGTTGCAAGCAGCATCAGACATTGGCACCTCCATTGATGCCATTCAACAGTCCTGGACACAAAACGACTCCATTCACATGGCACTCAGTGACTTCTTCATTGCCAATCCAGAGGATGCTACTGAGGATATTCAAAGTGCCTTGGACAATGGCCAGAATATCTTGTTCCTTCCCGGAACGTTCCATCTGACAGCTGCCTTGCAGGTAACCCATGCAAACACTGTCTTGATTGGACTGGGTTTTGCCACCTTAGTGAACGATAACCAAACCCAAACCCTGGTCATTAGTGACGTGCCCGGTGTTCTTTTGGCTGGAATCCTCTTTGACGCTGGCCCTAACGGCACTCCTGCGGGCAAGTCACTCCTTCAGGTAGGAGCAGACAGTAACACTGGAGTATCCCATGAAGACAACCCAACTTTCTTGTATGATGTCTTCCTTCGCGTTGGTGGGCTTCAACAAGTCGGTAAGGCTGACAGTGGCGTAACAATCAACAGCAATGATGTTTCGGGTGACAACTTTTGGATTTGGCGAGCTGATCACGCAGATCCTAATGCTGGCGACAACCTTACCGGGTGGACTATTAACACTGCCGACAATGGGGTCGTCGTAAATGGAGACAATGTCAAGTTTTATGGATTGGCCGTAGAGCATTTCCAAAAGAATCAAGTTCTGTGGAACGGTAACAATGGTGTCACTTACTTCTATCAATCGGAGATTCCATATGATGTGCCTGATCAATCGTCTTGGATGGACGGCTCCACAAATGGCTATGCGTCCTATAAGGTCGCTGATCAGGTCAGTGAGCATCAAGCCTGGGGCTTAGGAATTTACAGTTTCTTTAAAGACGCCCCTGGGTTCTCCTCAGACAACACTTTCCTGGATAATGCCATTGAAGCTCCAAGCACCGGTGGTGTAACATTCACTCATATGGTGACCGTATGGCTTGATGGTTTTACCAACAGCGGGATCCATCATATCATTAATGGTCAAGGTGACGAAGTTAATGGTGAAAATGATGGTGCCAATAAGTTGCAAGCCTTGGAGACTTTCTCTAACTAAAGGTTACCGTACGACAAATTCAACACCGTTTGTTTTGTCAATACTTTGTGATTAAAGTCAATAACTTAGGCCTGGTTTACTTTACCCTCATGAGCACGAAGTAACTGCAGTTCCGTATGGGAAAGTATCGCGGAGACCAATCACTGCCTAAACCCGTGTCCATTCAGACCCCCTGCGAAGGACATGGCTATGCACAGGAAGGTCTTTGTGATCGACGGATAGGTCGCGCGTGAACATATACTATGGGGAAACCGTTTCTAGTACTGGTACTCCTTTCTCCAGAACGATCCCCTTGCTAGTGCATTCGGAAATCCTCTATTTGGTTTTTGTGTGTAAATGAGACTGGGTGGGCCCGTGGGATCAGAGAAGTAGAGGTCCAGTTACACTGAGGCGGTATACCAACCAGTGAGAGAAAATCACCACGAGGATTGAGCTCCAATAATGTCCCGACCACTGCGGCAAATACGCAACTGCACACACAACTTTCGCCTGTAAAGAAATTCCACGAGGGCAGTTTGGTATCAAGATCTTCACCTGTCTCAGTCTTGCACAAGAACTCAATACCACTGCCAGAAAACACGAGTCACACCGTCAGGTCAAAGGAGTAATTTAGAGTTGTCAAAACAAACTTGCAACCAGAACCACCGTAATTGATTATTGTGGGCGTATTTATCGAGTGCTGTGGTAGAACTCTAAGCGGCAATTCCTGTACTGTGCGTGGCGGTTTATGGACCTACTTATTTGGGCCATGCACACTTTTGCAATGGATGTTGAACGAGAAGATCGGCCGATGGATTACGCTGAGAATGGTCCACCCCGGCGATTTCGAAGTATCCACTCACTAGGCCCCATGCTAAGGGAAGAGTTTAACCCCCCCTCCCTAGCAAATGAAACCCGTAAAGTGGGAGTGCGCACGCTCACTGTGCAAGAGCCAAGAGCGGCATTGGAACGGGTTTTGGAGAACTGGGCCCCGGGCTCCCAGGGGCGGGGGGTTAGTAGCAAAGGGGGAAAGGGATCAGCAAGGCGGGACCCAGATTTGGGCTCGTTTGCGGATTTTTCGGCTGTGCCCAGTGTGAATTCGGAAGAAAATGGCCTTGAATACAGTACCATTTCAAGAACTATTGCAAATTAGAGCCCTTTTTTGACTTTTTTTTGACTTTTTCATTGGAGAAAAGAGTCGAATAGAAAACGCTCCTGGGATGAGATTGCGAGGACACGTATTTAAGTGCTGGAAAAGATGAGCCTGGCACCTCATCACACCTACTATCAAAGAGGCAACTCTTACATTTAGTCACACTAAATATCAATCTTAAAAAACAAGTTCAGCCACATGACAAACCGCAAACATGTCTGGTCTCAAACAGTTCTACCAGAACCGCAAGCAGCAGCTCCAAGAGTTTGCGAAAATCCCCGAGAAAGGCCCCCTTGATGTTCACGGCCTTGACGAGGATCGCTTCAAGTGGAAGACATTTGCAGCTTTCTTCGGCCCCGGTATGCTTGTATCCATTGCTTACATTGACCCGGGTAACCTTCTTAGTGATATTATTGCCGGTGCGGCGTACAATTATTCCCTGCTGTGGGTTCTTGTCGTTGCTAGTGCCATGGCTCTGGTTTTGCAAATACTCGCTGCACGTCTTGGCGTCGTGTCCCGATTGAATCTCGCCGAAGGGAGCCGTATGGAGTACGGTAACCGTACCCCCACAACAATTGCATTGTGGATATTGACAGAAATCGCGATTATTTGCGCAGATATTCCCGAGGTAATCGGATCGGCTTTTGCGTTGAAGATTCTATTCAAATTTCCACTATGGTTGGGCGTCGTACTGACTAGTCTTTCCACTATGTTGTTTTTGGTTCTACAGACCTTTGGAATCCGAAAGATTGAAACAGTTGTTGTTACCCTCATTGCCATCATGGGCATCTGTTTCATTGTGGAAGCAGGCATGAGTCCAGTGGCATGGACCATTGATTCCGCTGACTGTCTTAGCGACGAAGAATGGTACAAGACTCTCGATTGTCAAAAAGGTGACGATGACTGTCCCCGGAACTACTGTGGCACTATGTGGTCCGGTTTTATTCCAATTATTTACCCCGAGCAGCTCTTCATTGCCATCTCCCTAGTGGGAGCTACAGTTCAACCCCACAATTTGTACTTGCACAGCGGTCTTATGCAAACCCGCAAAGTAGACAATAGGAATCACGTTGCAGTCAAGTGGGCTAATTTCTACTGTGCGTTCGAGTGCGCCTTTGGATTGGTCGTTGGTTTCATTATCAATACCGCTGTCATCATAGCCGCTGGTGCTGTGTTCTTCCCTTCCGACTATAACAACTATAGAATTGTCGCTGATGTATTAGATATCGGCTTCATCGATGCTGCCAGCATGCTCCGTGAGTCACTTGGTAAGGGGGCAAAACTACTCTTTGCCATAGCTCTTCTTGCCAGCGGACAAAGTAGCACAATCACCGGTACGTATGCCGGTCAAATTGTTATGCAAGGTTTTCTTCAAATGAGGATTGAGCCGTGGAAACGTAACATGATTACTCGCACTTGTTCACTCCTTCCCTCCTTGATCTTTACGATTGTTGCCGGAGATCGGGGCGCGAATGTTCTGATTCTAATTTCTTCTATCATTCTTAGTTTCCAGCTCCCCTTCGCACTTGTGCCGCTGATGAAATTCACTTGTAACACGGACATTATGGGCAAGTTTGTGAACACAAAGCCCTTAACCTATAGTGCTTTGTTCCTGAGTGTTCTTGTGGTTGCCGCCAACGTCTATCTCCTCACCAGCACCTTAATCGGTGTCAACGCAAGTACCTCAGAGGAAATTGCCATCTGTGTAATTGCACTGATCCTCGCGCTTGTGTACTTTGGTGTTCTTGGCTACCTGATCTGGCGTCCGCTAAGTGGCAACGTCAAACCACTTACACTGCCTGGCTGTGATCTCGAGGAAAGCAACATGGAAGAGTTGACACACAGAGTGCAATTTCTGGCGAAGACATGAAGAGCGCGGGCATTGAAAAGCCGCCAGATGTGACTGAACCGAGTGCAGTGGCCTCGCCATATGAATAGGATACAAGTTTAACAAAGCCATGAGCCTCAGTCACACCAGTGACTATCAACTTTCTACTCCTTAGAATCGCAGGACGCAGACCTTAGACTCTTTGTCCAATGAACTCATATTCCATTGCTGCACTCTATGTGCACGGAAGTCATTCCTAGCTATAAGCGCCCAGGTCGTTTGAACCCCTGGTAACCTTAGCTGCCACCCAACCCAACCAAAACCCAATTATGGTGGATATAACACAACTAGTTCCCCCATGAACCATCCCACTTGTTTCAACGTTGAAAGACATACTGTACCACTTGTGTATTTTGGACAGCACGATTCAGAGGGGGGGGGGGGGGGTTGGGG
>PDIP01000274.1:0-15724 GCA_002811645.1 Corallochytrium limacisporum
TAAAATGAGTTACTAAATCACGATTAAAAAGTGTGATCGGGGTTCTCGTTTTCGTGCGATTTGTCTCATACTTAGGAGACAGAGGGTGGTACGTCCTAAGACAACCAACTAGTACACAATACAGTTTACGTTATGCCGGTGCAGAGAGCCCCCTCCATTCGGAGTCTACCCGGCCCGGCCCCGGAGATCCGGGGTTTGCATTTCGAGGAAGAAGATCTAACTATGGAATGCAACTACTGCAATCTATCCACTGACACAGTAACGGCCTTTTAGTCTTGAAAGGTAGCTTCAGAAAAACAGCTCCAAGCAGGGTTTTTTTGAGTAATTCATTGTGGTTTCAATCAACCAGTTGTTGATCAATCTGCATAGAATTGCGCAGAACACTGAAACTGGAAAGTTCGTTTCGTATAGCCGTGCCCGTAGGAACGCCACCTACACTTCAAACGCAGTTTGTGTTCCACGTTTCAAATCCGAGCATGATCAGAAGAACGCAGACTTACCTAGCGGATCGTGAGTGAAGATTGCCTATCAGAATCGTGAGATCTCAATGTGACACGCGTCTTTAATGACCATTGGGTTGCCCGGTAGACTGATCTGTGATGGGTACGAATTTGGTAGGAGAACTGCAGTGAGCATGGCTCGGCCATGGCCTTCGGGCGAGTCCATGCATGTCAAACAGGTTCTCTAACAGAGACAGTGACAGAGCGCAATCCAACTCTTCCCTCCAAGCGTGGATGGTGTGACTTCCTTCCGACCTTGAGTTTCAAAGGTTAGGACGAAATGAACCACCCTATGGGGGCACTTGAATTGGCGAACTTGGAATCATCCAGAGTGACAGATTGGAAGTCAAGTCGAGGCAGGATGACACAAATGACGTGTTCTCGGCCTGGTCACAAGTCGGAACTCCCAAAGTAGTAGCGAATGCCTTTGTTTATGAAAAGTGTGACAAGCGGGTGACCCGACTCTGCAGAATCAAATTGAGTTTCATACAGTTCAATGCAATCCTGAAACAGAGATCTACAGAGGTTCTCACTGGATCAAGCGCGCGTCATCATGAGCTCTACAACCACCCCCGTACAAAAGACTTGTGCGCGTTCGCTACAGCATTGGGGCCTTCCGACTATTTCGGTTTTTTTAGATAATAGTCCCGCCTTTGCCTCATCAATTTACACCCCCGCCCGAAGTCCAAATATACGAGGTGATTGAGAACATATAATCAGTGAGCGGGGCTGATCCCCGCGGGAACAGGGGCAACAACACCAGGGGACGTGAGCGGAGGGGCAACGGAGGGGAAAGGGAAAAGGACAGTGAAGAGCAGTTCGTTTCCATCGCATCCTGTGAAAGATCTGGTGTACATACTTCTCAGATTGACAAGGTAACTGACTGTCAAAGAGACACACTGAAGATCTCTTCCTCTCCTTCGGATATACAGCTTCATCACAGGCTTCTTGGTACTTTGTTGCTGTTGTAAGCATATGTAAACCATTAGTGTGTATGTGCGTCCAAAGAGGTCTCGCCAAATGCCGTACAGTGTTGCGCTGGCTCAAAATCTGCATCCTGACCTCAACGTATTTAAGTGTAGATGTCTGATGGCGAATGTGTGAAAGGCACAGTGAAGAAACTATATCCACAGACCAATAGAATTGTTGACAAATCATGTCCAACCTTGATCTCTATCCGGATGATCTGCTGCCTCATTGTGATAATTGCATCCGTGACTTTGAGAGCGAAGAATGTGAACAAAGCGTTCAATGGTTTTGTCAGAATGGATATGTTTCCACGTACTCATGCACTTCTCAGACTGAGGAATTGGTCAAGAGTGAGCTGACAAATATCTGCCTCACCGTTCCGTTCGACCAGGACGTTGCGGACCCCTACTTTCTACCGTTTGTGCCACTCTTCATCATTTTTTCGCTTGGCACGGTCGGCTTAGGACTGGTCTTCTTTGTGAAATGGTGGTGCAAGAAGTATTCACTTGGACTTGATGAATTCAAACGAGTTAAGACACACTTCTACCTCTTAGAGATCCTGGCCACAACAGTTGGTTTGATTTACCTTCTTGTTGGGGTCCACTGGGGAATGATGCTCGACCCATTCCTGTGGGAGAATGCAACAGATCTAAATTCCATTATCTCCTCCACTTTTTCCGCAGTGGCAGTAGTGAGCATTCTTGTGACCACACTGTACATGATGGAGATCATTGCCATCACAGACATGCGTATCGAACTCCGAATCCACCATTTTACTGCCATTATTATGGGGGTGACCGCTGGCATGATGCCCTTTTTGCTTACAGGCGGGGTTGGGTTCCAATTCCTACGCTTGACTGTGGCACAGCTATTCTACGCGGTGACAGACCAGCCGGTCTTCATTCTCATGGCAGCGTACCGTCTGTGTCCCAAGAAACATACCCTGAATGCCGGGTGGTGTCACTTTTCGGCTCTACTCTACTCCTTCTCCAGAGTTCTACTTGTTGCTCTGAATGCTTATGTTCTCGCCTTGGCAGTACACGATGAATTCGTGCAGCCCTATGGGGATACTGCTGTCATAGTTACTCTGCTTGTAATGTGGTCCATCGGCCTGATCGTGCTCACCTGGACCCAGTACCGTTCAGCTATAGCAGTGCATGGCATTGCCAATCGCATCAGTCAGAAGAACAAGATGTACGACACTCTGAACCAAACTGGACGAACGACCAAGAACAGCAGCCCTCGCAGTCAAAGTGACAGCAAGGTCGTGAATGTTCTTTCGGACGAATCGGATACTTCCCTCAAAGCTACCATGCCCGATTCAGTTGCTGTGCCTTTGGTGGTGGAACCAGACGATCACAAAAATGTTGATCACAACGCAGTGCTCACAGGTCGTCGAATGCGGCTCCATCAACCACTTCGTGATACGGTCGAAGGACTTGCCTATGAAGATGCCTTCAATGATGATTCCAATCGGATCCAAGCCTTGCCATCTCTGCGAGATCTTCTCCGTCACAGCTGGGCTGAAATGGTACATGATCATCATCCGAGTCATACTCATAGTGAACAGCGCCGCCCATCGCGTGATTTCAGGACCATGGAAGACATTGTGTGAGGTGTGAGGTCCCTTCTCGAGCTAGAAAGATAAGGATGTTCTAATATACTCCCCGCCACGGAAACGTGGATAAGGTTGCTTACGCATCGAAGTATGATAGTGCGCCACTAGGCTTGCACACCCTTCGGCCCCCGCCTCAAGGTGGATGGGTGACAAAGGTCTGCCAGCCACCAAGCAATATCCAAAATGTAACCCCGATTGACATCAACAGATTGAGCCAATGTGGCTATCATCAGCGCCTATGAGCTTTCCGTAAGATTGGCACAATAGGCATCTGGGATTTCGCCAATCGCAACGAATTAAGAAAACCTTCGTCCTTTGTTTTCGACATTACCTTTACAAAGCTGATCTAAGATGTATTTTTGACTCTACCGCAACGGGAAGCTGAAGTATCTTACAAGCACAGCAACTTGGCTGCGATGTGTATATTTCAGGAAAAAGGGGGTAAAATCTCGATCCGAGCCGGAAGCTTTCGGCACCACCTATCGAAGCCAACATACGAAAATTTTAACCATTCAATTTTGCTGAATACGTGAATAGCAACGTCAAAACCAAATACAAATTCAATTCAGAAGTTAAAGTTGAAATAGAATTAAATTAAGTTTAGACACAAACGCTGATTTTCGATATCAGGAAACGCACGAAGATGCGGCAGCATGGGATATTTCTGCTTGAAAACTAGTTACAAAGCTTGCATATGACAGAATCACCAGAATACAATGACACATGATCGGCGAGATGTGATCGCTTGAAATTGTCCGTATGGACTTACTCCCCATTTTCTTTGGTAGGCAAGCATTTCGATGAAGTTGGACGATCACACTGGACTTGAAAAGTGTCTTCAGCTAATATTGTCTTATCTTAAGATACGTTTCACTGCCTCACTAAATATGTTTGGTAGATGTGGTACTTTATGCTCAAGGCGTACTTATAATTCTAAACACAAAGCAGCCTGCCAATGAACTGTACACGCTCCCTGACATTTAGAGCCTATGGTTGGTAGACAATGGCCTCTGTTCGCGTTCTGAGACCTTTATTGTGTTTGTTGCTGACTAGGAGAGATCCGTCCGTGGAAACTCTTTGAGGGTTTGTCCACCGTTTGAGTTTGTCTCCCCCTCCCCCCCCACCGGACTAGCTAGCGGGACATAAGCGGATGCAGGTGTCCCATTTTCCTTATGTTTGTACCGTATCTTCATCTCTGAGTGTGTTTTTGGTGCGAGTGTGTTTTTGGTGCGCTAACTAAACGACCAGCGACTTAGTCCACAATGGACGACATTGAACACACAAAGGCAGCCGGTGGGTTTGAGATTCTAAACGATTCTCCAACTTGCCCACATTTGGCAGGTCGCAAACGCCGAGATCTTGTGAGTTCACTGTGCCACACTGGAATCAGTGAGGGCACCGAGAATACCCATTGTCCTTTTCTCCGCGGGTCCAAAGATTTGTATTTGTTGTGGTCTATTCCATCCAAGGCAGCCAGCCGTTTTACATACCGCCGAGGGTCTCTGCTGTGAGCCACCGGTACTTGTCGTCGCAAGCGTCCTTGAATTACCGCGGCAATGGCCTTCACAACCCCCCCCCGGGGGAGGCGCTCTTTCCCTCTCCCCCAGCTGTTCCCGCTCCTCTCTCTGTCTTTCCTCTCCCGTTTTCCCTTTCGGTTCTCCTTGACTCGTCTCCCGTCCTGTCCTCTTTCCTTCTCTTTGCCTCCTCCCTCGTCTTCCCTTCCCTTCTTCCCTTCCCTTCTTCGTTCTGTCCTCCTTCACCTTCCGTTCCCTTCCGTTCCCTTCGCGATTCCTTTCCCTTCCCTTCCGTCCCCTTCGTTCTGTCCTCGCCTCTCAGCTCCCCGTCCTTCCTGGTTTGCCCATTCTTAGGTGAACTGCAGAATTCAGGTTCAAAATAACAAAGGGTTCAGTTAACACTAGCAAACCCAGCGAAGAACGTATATATTCTGCCAGGTAACGAAAACTAACATTCGCTGTGGGCCGCAAACATTGGTGAAATGAGACACCTAACCAGTATGCATTAAGTTACTATATCGTATAAATTTCGGCCCCACTGGGCTTGGCTACGAGCGAGTCGTGTCAGATGCTTCTCGGGGCCCAAATGTGTCTGCCTGGCGGAGGAGGGCAGTTGAAATGGCAAAATACACCTAAGTAAATAAGGTGAAACTTGACGTGATATGGAGAACCAGTACATGGCAGGAAGTCGATTAGAAACTGGGGCCCAGCGGAAAGGGTTCTGGGCATCGAGATTCAATATGACAAGATGGCAGTATGTGATCTGTAGAGGGTAATTACAGACAGAGCTTGAGTACAACAGTGAACCTGTGATCCATGAGAGGTGCACGCTGTCTTACTGAACCTGATCAAACTTCGTTACCAAATATGTCATCCATTATTGCGTCCCGTATGTAGGTACCCTCGTACTGATTTATACATAGGTGGTTTCTGTTTTGGGTGTTGTTTGTTGGAAAGCACGGAAAACAAATTGTTGCAACCGTTTATGCGACGGAAAAGTCATGCTCGAGTTGGAACGCGTCTGCCAATATGTCTTCGCCACTGATTTCCACATCTACATCACCAGCGTCAATGGTCAGCATGTCTACTGCGGTGGCGTCTTCGAAGGCATCGGCATCACGAGGCTCTTCGCGATTGGAACGCTTTACCATAAAGGCTGCGATGCCAGCAATAGTAATGATGAGCAAGGCTGCAGCACCACCCACCAGTCCAGCCACAAGAGCAGTATTGTCGGAGCCGGCACTGGGATGACCATCGCTGGTTGGTGAATCAGTGTTTGTCGCGGTGGTTGTACTGGTGGGTGTCGATGGAACGGGTAGATCAGAGACCTCGTACGGAGCTACGCCAGCAAAACGAAGCAGACGGTACGTATCGTACTGGTGGTTGGGCTTGTTGTGGAAGTCGGCGTGCTCCAAGTCCGATCCGTAGGCCGTGTCATAGCAGTTCTGCTCGGATGTGGGACAGCCTGAGCATAGAATCATGTTCAGATCGGGCTTCTGTTGCTGGCGATTCAGGTAGTCATCCATCGCCACCTGTTGGCCATTTTCGCTGCCGTGGACTGCCGGGCAAATATCGGTCTGTTTGAGAGGCTCAAACACGGAGGTCTTCTTGTAGGTGAATAATTCGAACAGTATAGAGCTGGAGCCATGATTGTGTTGCTCTCCATGCTGATTTTCCTGATCATCATCGTAATTGCAGTCGCCGTGATGGTCACCATCGGTGTGGTCCTTTTCATGGCCGTCGTCCGGCACAATCACACTACGGCGATCAAACGTGGCATAGTAGGAGAAAATACCGATACCATCTGGGTAGCTTGTAGGCCGGCTCTTGGTAAAGTCCAGGAATTCAAAGGTGGCAAAGCAGAGGACTTGGGGAGTCGCGTACCCAGAGATTTCCTTGATCCTACCTACCAGATACTGACCTTCATAGCGTGGCAAAGCACGGAACCAACTGTTCATGACGTTGGGCACTTGGTCAAGGCTCACACAACCTTTAGGCGTGCGCATCAGTCCGTATTCAATGGCCTCATTAAGACCCTTCCAGTAACCACGGTTGTCGGGCAACTTGAAGTCCTCCATCTCCTGATCGTCCTGGTCATAGTCTCCGGGGGTGGCCACCTCTTCATCGATTCTGTCGTCACAGTCATTGTCGTAGCCTTCCTGCTCATCATTAAGAACGTACTCAATGTCCAAGAAGGGGTACTGGGCAATCTGGGTGCAGTTTGCAGGATGCCGTGGTACGGGTACAGTGGACCACAAGTACCGCCCACTATGGTCGAGCTTCAGAGGTTTACCAGCATCACGATTTGCCTGGCTTTGAATGGACGGTGTCAGGTTCTTACTTGGTGCAGCCAGGAAGTAATCACCTCCAACAGTGAGCTCGGTGTCATTGTACCAAATCCTCTGCACATAGGCTTGCTGGTAGGGCTGAAACGGCAAAGACCGCAGCCAACTGAGGCCAATCTGATCACCTACGAGCGCAGGGAGACAAATCTGGAGCGAATCTCTGCGCACAGACGGCTGAGGATGGTCGTCTCCTCGACGCTTTCGATTCGAGGTCATCGGCTCCGATGTCATTATTTCACGCACAGTGGCGAGTCCTAGAGGTCGATGGGGGTATTTCACGCCGATGCGCTCCATGAGAATTTCGGCTTCCACAGTGGTCTCCGGAATTTCGACTTCGACGTAAGCTGTGCAGAGCTGATTTGGATCTGGTTTAGGAAAAGAAAAGCTCTCCACCCAGTTCTCGTCGTTGTAGAGGTACCGGGAGTCATCTAACCAGCCATATGGCAGATTATGGATTCCAGCCAGCCGTTCAGTGATTCCTCGGGGACCACGGCGGAAGAAGAACCAGTCACCGTTCAGGGTCAAGGGTGGAGAAATGGGGTCATCTGGTTCAGGGCCCGATCTTTCGGTGCCATAGGTGGCCCGGTCTACTTGTAGGACGGTCCCGGGCAGCAACTTGTAGAGCAGTTCAGGCTCGTCGCCGGTGTAAACCTTGGCAGTCACTGGGTCATCCATAAATGGGGCAACCGTGCGGGAGATTAGACTGGTTACCACAAACCTTTTGCCAGGTCGATCAAGATAGACATCCGCTCCCAGAGCTGGTTTCTTGTCCGGTTCTCCGTCATGCTCAGCCCCTCGCCGAGAATATTGCTGCATCGGGTACCCATCATATTGAGGGTGGTCCCCACCCTTCAGAAGCATCTTCAGGGTTGGCTCGAGATGCAGCAAAGCCTCATTTGGCGGCGGGACCACGCGCTTACCGTCTGCCACCGCAGAGATAGCTTCGCTGCAAATGTAGTTCGCGGCAGGGAAAACATCACCTGGACGAATCAAGGGACGATTGGGAACATCAATCGTGTACAGACCGGGCACATCGATAGTGTAAATATCATGTGCAGAGTTTGCATCGCTTGTCGGGCTGCTGTGATCACGGCGACCATGGCTGCGACTGTGGACCTTCTTAACCATAATTTCATCGCCAGACGCTGAATCACACGTAATACTGACAATGTCAAGAGAGGGATGGCGCAAGTCAACGCCTACTAAGCTTCCGGAGGTGCCATAGAAACAAATTTCCACATCTTTGGGTCTGTATGCCGCGTAGTCATTGCGGGCTGCAAGTAATAGTTGCTCAGGAGTGGTTGTTCTGTCTTCGGACAAGGCAAAGAGTCCCGCAATCGTCATTCCTTTGCGGCATGAGTCGTCATCTTTGTCTTTAGCACCGGTCTCGCGGAAAACAGCGCGGATTTCGCAGGGAAGAAGATCACAGGCGTTATCGAAGTTGGGGGCCAGAGGATCATCGTCGCAGTCCTTGAGAGCATCTAAGAAGAATGATGAAATGAAATTGACGGCTGCGTCAAAGCTTGTGAGGTCGTTCCATCCGAAATACCAGCCACCATTCAGCCTGGGGGAGATGTTCAGACGTGGAGTGACTTCAGTGGTAGTGTACGGCACAGCAATCGGCACTCGAAGAGTAGCGCTACCACCGATTTGAAGGTCCGTTGTGAAAGTCCACAGAGCAGACACCAGGTCCAGGTCATCCTGCAGAGGCTTCATGGGGCCATAGTAGGCCTGCACAACAATGGCAGTACCGTAGTAGCGGAGGGTGTCAGTCAGAGATGCACATGCACCAACGCAGTCGCCATCAACGATGACGACAGTTTGGGCCAGTATATCTCGTCCATTCGGCTGCCCTGGAATTGTTAGCAGGGAGTCGCGTCCCTTACAGGCCCTGGCAAATCGGTCTCCAAGGTTCGGGTCCTCGGAATCCGAGGAAACGGTGATATTCACTGATCCACCAGTGCAGGGCGCCACAATGTCATCAGCCTCATATATATCGTCGGTCACACAGCGCTGATCAGGATCATTCTCATCCAGGTTGTTGAAGGCAAAGGTCGTGACCAGGGTATCACGAGCTTCCCGATTGAGAACAAACGGACTAAAGTACTGGTGCAAGATGTCCACTGCATCGCAATATGCATCATTTTTGTAAGGTTCGTACAACTCAACAGGGACCTGGCAGGCATCGATCGCTGTAAAGTCCCAGATGATGACGCAATCTTTCGTATTTACAGCGGCAATATCTGCCAGAAGCGCTTCATTATTGATGATGCCCTGCATGTCACACGGAACCTGCACAATGGCACAGACCTCGGGTTCATCACCGCGTTTGGGAGGAGACAAGGGGCAGATATCGCCCGCATCAGTCCACCCTTCAGAAAATGGATTGTAATTGAAATCATCAGAGACGTCTTCATCGTGATTTTCTTCCACTACAGCGGCACGACGACGATCAGGCACAACGTCAATGATTGTCCGCTCTGGATTACTCTTCTCCGTGAAACCACTGTCAAGGGTGCCCCTGTCAAAGGACCCGACATTGGGAATAAAGCCGGAGAACCTCTCCAGTACACCACCATTGAAGTTCTCTCTGTTCTGATTGTACAACGTGACCCATTTGGCGTACTCATATTGATTGCGGTACGGATGGGTGTTGGTGGCGGCTTGATTCACTATCAGGGCCTCCACGTCCGGGTTAGTCCACAGGACAAAGTCTTCGGCGCCGATCAACAGCACGGGGATCTCAGCAGTGGACAACTTCACACTGACAGCTTTGGGGTCCGTCTCACAGGCATGATACTTGACAGTCAGTGTATCTTTGCCGGGCTGTGTAATAAAATCAATGTCTCTTAAAGACAGGGTGCCACTACTAAGCAGCTTCAGAACCTGAGCAAATCCCACGCCTTGGTTGGCACTAGGAACGTGCAAGGCACGTTCCATTAGTGACCTAAGCCAGGACACCACAGGCAAACCGTCCACGGTCACAATACACTGCTCAACACCATCATTGGCCAACGGCGAGAGGCCATTCCAGGTTGTACTATCCCAACCCGGGAAGATGTCACTGAAAGGCAGATCAGTGGGTGGCACACCAATGGCCAGTAGACGGTCCTCTGCACCGGGCTGACTGGCCAAGCCGAAGGGCAAGATTTGTGTGAACAGACGGAACGGTTCAGGCACCAAAAAGTCCACCGGGGGGCTGCGCAGAGAGTGCAGAATGCCCTGTACAGTAGTATAGAAAGAGTAAGCATTCTCGTCGCCATTGGTCAGGCCATTCAAAGCTGCAATGGCATCGGTATAGTTCACTGCATTGCCGATCGAATCACCCCCGAGGTTTGTGGAATCACCAAAATAGTCTTGGAGGGCAGCCACCAGGTCATCAACTACGGCTGCTTTGTCCACGTGCTTCAGTTCGAGCACATTAAAGCATATTTGAGTCTCACTGGGAAGGTCCAGAGTACGGTACGCCATGTTATTATTGGGTGTACCGCCAGTCTTAGTCAGTGCCAAGGGAAAAGCATAGTCAGTCACAATATCCACACCGAGGGCGCCACACTCGTCGCTGTAGGATGGCTCTGTAAACCACATGAATCCACAGTCCTCACCGGCACCATCTGAGGCACAGTCTATGTGCAGGAAAAAGTTGGTAGCATCTGGAGCGATCGTGTCCAGGCGCTCCATGCACTCTCCGGGCAGGACCGTACGCCGCCAGATGGAGCCCCGCACGTCGTCCACCAGCGCAACTTCGAATGGACGAGAACCGGTATTGGATATGGAGGTGTAAATAGAACGATACGGCGTCTGAAGCTCACAATCTTCTTCAAACCAGCCCACGGCATCGGCGTCTAGGGTCTCCTGCTTCCCATCGGCCACAGTTTGACTCAGACACAGAGCATAATACGGGCAAACACACTGCTGGCGGCTCTCATTGTAGAAGAAGCGACGGTCGACGTCCTCGTCCACAAGCCCGTCACCATCCGTGTCCCGCTCGTCTTCACGCTCCTCCTCAGACCCATTGACGTCGCAGTCATTGTTATAGGTGTCATAGAAATCGGGGATCCAGCGGAAGCGACGATACTCGGGAAATGGTACACAAGCAGGCGGGGATGTCTCGCCGTCAACAACAGAGGTGATACAACCGTCCGCTACGGTGTCTAACACATCACAGACCTCCCAGAAGTATCGTCCACGTACGGTCAAACTCTGGTAGGTTGAGTCGATGGCACCGGCGTTCTCCAAGGCCTCGCGAGGGGCACTAACAAAGTGTTGTAGGTCCGGCCGCGTGAATAAGTCGCCCTCGTACTCGGCGCTCTGTTCAATGCCGCACTCCGCAGGAACTACGTCGGGCTCAAAGCTACTCTGGCGCATGGTAATGCCGTAGAGATCACCCGTTTCTGCTGGTGCACACCGTGCCTCGGTGGTCAAGTCCATTACGTCCAGAAACACATGCGGTGCGTAGCGGTCGTTCCTGTACAACTCCAGGCGTGCGGGTTCTTCTCCGCTGAGGCCATCCACCGAGGCATAGAGCGTACATACGCGGTCGGGTTCAGGCACGTCCAGGAGCCACGTTGCACTTCCCTGGCTCTCGCCGTTCAGTACGAAGACCGTGGAGATGGATTCCAAGGGTAGGATAAAGTCTGCAATGGTCTCCCGACCGTACGTCACGTAGTCAACCCAAAATTGCGGGGCAACAAGGAAGAAGAAGTAATCGGCAACAATGTTCAGAACAGTACCGTCTCGGCGGATGGTGCCATAAGTGATCTCATCAAACTTCAAAGTTGTGTCATCCTCAAGTTCCAGGACGGCATTGTAATCTCCATTGATGAGCACACAGTCATCATCGCTGGCAGAGCGGGATGGGAAGTCATCGTCGTCAGGGGCCAAGACCAGGGACGAGGACATAAATCGTTCATTGCCGCGCTGGACGTACACATCCGCACCCTCATTCTCCACGACCTCCATGTCACGCAACTCCACAGTATTGTTGAGTTGCTGAACTATACTTCCAGGGTCAAGGGGATTGAATTCCCCCACAAACAAGCTGTTCGCTCCAGGACAGTAAGGTCGGGGCACCTCGGGTCGTGTGAAGGACAGTGGGGACGTGTATGGCACCCGGGGCACACTATAAATGTAACGACCTGGGTAATCTAGGGTATCCGGCATTAGTTGTGCTCCGGGCGGAAATACCAACGGCATAACACCACCTCCATCCTCCAAGTCACAAGTTACCGACTGAACATTTAGGAGACCTATCGCATGCTCGAAGAAGATGCGGTCTCCGCTCCTGCCAAAGTACGCATAATTGACTGCATTCACTTCCAATGGGAAGGCTTCAAATTCAGTGCGGGGTTCTTGAAGCGTAGCATTGATGCGATTCGGTGCGATCAAGATATCCTCTGCGATCGAATTGCCAATGGTCGTGGTGGTGTCCGCAGCCTCACCGCTGACGATCACTCTAACCTCACAGGGCAGCAGATCACAGTAGTCATTCACAGTTGGAGTATTTTCCAATCCCTCCTCGTCCAGCACATCGGGGAGAGTCGTCAGGTTTCTGTTAGGGAAGATTAGATCTGCTGCCTTGTCCTGCAGAACTCTGGGGGTCGCGTCCGTGCCAAAGAATACAATCTCTCCATCTGTGCTGAATATCTGGGCGGACGTACCTGCAATCCATTGGCTCTCAGAACGCTGCCAAACACGACTAGTTGGGTCAACAGGTACGCATCCGGGCACTGATTCACCATAGACAATAAGGGCACGGTGGTAGAGACTAAGCTCGGTGCCCATCGTTCCGCATGCACCTACGCAGCGGTCGTCAATAACCAGAGACAGGCGCCAGTCCCCATCGGTAGTCTCGGCCGCGGTGATGGCGTCTAGTATGTCAGCCCAAGCATCCAGGAATGCCTGGTCCCTCAACGCTGGGGGTGCAAAGGTAGACAAGTAGTTGAGCGCGTTAAATGTGTAGAGCGTAGTGTTGTCGCTGGTGGGAGTAAGCTTAAACTCCACGAGGTCCTGTGGCACTTCAGTCCAGTGTACACCAGTGCAGGCTTGCATACCTTCCTTGACGTAGAACTCCTCAAGCTCTTCATTGGTCAGGTCATTGCGCGTCTTCTCGTCAAACGTGTATGTGGCTGTTAAAGTGCGCTCATCTAGGGGCCAATTGTCGGGGGTGAACAATTGTTCAAGGAAGCGCGTGATAACCAGCTCCTGGTTGCCATAAGGGGTGCCTGTTAGATCTCGCATGTCAACCACAAGGTCCGAGACATCGCCGTTCAATTCATATACTGCGGTCTTCACTTTCTCGGCAAGCTCTAGCAGAATATCACCAACAATGTTCGAAGGCGCTATCAACAGGTCTTCCACTTCTACCAGGATGGTGGAGGCACCATCTGGCGACACAAAGGTCTTAACGTTGGGCAGGAACACTCCCATGGCATTATTATAATCCGGGTCACCGAAAAAGACATCCTCGTGCTGCGTGAGACTAAAATTGGCATCAGTGCGCAGGGGGTCCAGTTCGTTGGTACTGTCACGGAAGTACCGAGTCCCCCGGAGGTCTCGTTCGTATGTCTGCACATCGTCACAAGACTGCAACAGTACATTTTCCGCACATGTGGCGACCAGCTCAAAACTGACGATCTCGCCGTCGGAAAACGTGATCTCAAGGGCGTCCATAGTGGAACCATAGATTGCAAAGTCTTGCACCATCATGATACCATCCGCGATTGCATCTCTGAAGGTAGCGAAGTTAATGCCAGCATCCGGAGCTAGGCCCTGCGTATAGACCAACGTGGTTTGCATCCAGTCGAAGAATGGCAAACCATTCACAGCGGTAACGGTCTTACCTATAAACTGCCGCAAGTAAACCTCGTTTGCAGCCTGCATAGTATACGAGCTCTGAGGAAAGCCGCTAATGTATGTGATCGCACCTATCTTGACCTCAATGTTATCAAGGGCCACAGTCTCTCCAAAATCGAGACGATCATCAAAATCGTTGCATTCGGTGACGTTCACGGTGTCGTCCATGAACTCAAACACAAATGGCAGCACCACTCCACAGTTACCGTAGGGTTGCGGTAAGCCAAGCTGTGGGGCCCAGCTCCAATTCTGCTCGGCGAATGCCTTCATGACGCGCAGATAGTACGCCCAGGGCATCTCATCTGCACCAAGTGTTAAGTCAGGAAGGGGCAGGATGGTTCGCACTGCATCATTGGCAGCAATCAGCGGGTCCGTGCCGATCTGATCGACCACGAAATCATTCACGGCCGCAGCTATCAGTGCAGCAGCATCTCCATCCTGTTTGCCTGTCCGGGGCACTGCCAGGAAGCATCGTTCAAGACGACTAGGTACATCAATGATGCGTTGTACGGGTCCCTGACGCACAATCTCGGGATCGGACGTGAGGTAATATTCGGAGTCTTGTGCAATAATCGTCTCTGCACCCACCGATCCACAACGATCGCTGCAGAAGGCAGTGAGTTTATAAAGGACTGTGCATGAAGCGGCAATTTTAGCGCTTACAGACTCGGAAATGTTGACCAGCGGCAGAGTGCTTGCAGTGGTATTGTCCACTGCAAAGTCATCGAAGTCTTTGTTGTAGTACACCGTAGGTACCTGACATTCAAAAACCAACATTGTATCTTCGTCCCCACCAGGAACAAAAACACTTCGGTCCACACATGTCTCAGGTGGCAGCACGCGGGTGTAAATTGGCGTATTCTCCAAACCGCTTAGAAAACGGCGACCCTCTTCCGCAATGAAGAGATGCATGATCACTGGATACGCACCAGTGTTCTCCACACTGGCATAGAAGCTAATATCCGTGCCAAGGGGGCTACCTGCGCACGGAGATCCCAGTCCTGTTTCAAAGATGGCCGTACTAGCGACCCTTTGGAACGCGTTGTCCTCTGTGGTGAAGGTGTATTCTTCGCAATCATCATTCCCACCGCTGCAGTAGCACCCCACTGCCGGGCCTGTTACGGAAGTTCGCCCCCATACGGGGTTGGCTGCTATCAATAGTCCGAGCCCGACCGCTCTGACGAACGTGTCAACGTTCATACCTATTGCTGAGAACAATGTACAATAATTCTCCTTCATTGTCCTCATCCCAATCCACTATAGCGTCGTCACGTCCTTGGACGGCGAGGTGATCTGTGTACAATAGTTCCTAGTTCATGCACTGAAGAATTTGCCACCCGGCAAAACTTCAATTCTACAATGCTATTGCCTCAGTTGAACCCGGCAACCAAGATTTTAATTACCTTTACCGAAGACAGATTGTATAGTCTCCCTTACTTTCTTCTAAATCTTGAACCGATAGTAAATCAATCAGAGATTCCATTATGTAACATTACATTACACCTAAGGATTGAAGTACCCATAACATGTTCCTTACACTGGGTATGTCATTATGTCTTTTCTTCATTGTATACGTACATAAATCACAGAAGCGCAGAGTTCTTCATCTCAGGGTCCATATAAAATGACCCTACTAACCATCAACTGCCTTTCAGCCCCAGCAACACTAGGCCAACGGCCTTGTCGCCCATGTCACACTTTGCCCTTTCTGCGTTTCTTCCCTGATCGGCCTCACTGTTACTGCCGTTTCTCCCGACGCTTCTGATCAGTTCGTGCCCTTTCTCCCTCATTTGCCTGTCTGGTCTTTTCCTCTGCCACCTCTGTTCCCAGAACTCACCCAATGTTTTCCCGTCCCCCTATCCCCCCTCCCCCTGCAGGAGGGGAACTGGCTGAAGGGCTACACGTCCTCCCCTCCCCCCTCCC
>PDIP01000275.1:0-14829 GCA_002811645.1 Corallochytrium limacisporum
GGGGGGAGGCCGGACGTGTGTGGTACGTGGACAACTGACAACCACCGTCCAGGTTGGAAGCGTTTTTGGCTCTCCCCGCGGGTCGGTCCCTGGCCGGGCGGTCGCTCCGGTTTGGCAACTTTTGTCCGTGGCTAAGAGAACCGGGCAATTTCCCCCGGGTCGTGTTTGGTGGTTAGTTTTTGGTGTTCTTGCTTGGCGTTTGGTGTGAAGAACTCCGCCCTTTTTGCTTAACGAACGGTTTCGCTTTTGTCCATCTCTCTCCGGCGAACAGATGATGCGCATGTGCATGATACGCTGTAACCCCAAAGATGTGTTGCATCTCCTGATCCAAGATAGTCTTTCGCACCAGGGCGGCGAGGCACAAGGACAAATTAAAACAATGGGCAGAGAGAGTTCGCAAAGTTTTAACGAAACAGAAAGATTTTTTTGGTCAGAGTGGGAGTACATTTAATACTGGAAACCTGCAATGAAGTTCATCTGTGCCACCCCCTCCAACCCTAGCATCAATGTCCGTCCTACGCAGTGGGATCCTGGCTGTCACGGTTGGCGGTGTTGTCAGTCGCTGCCACCATTTCTAATACCCGGGGCGAACGCCAGTGGCGGACCAGCCCCTTCCGGTTCACGGAAACATTTGCAGATGTGTCCTTTGACCGAAGTAAATCGGGTCGGGTTTTCCTGCGTGTGTTTGTGATTCAGTGCCAGCGCACAGGTGTGTGGTGAACAATCTAGGACGCATAATATCAACATAGGCTAACAGCAAGTCGCATATATTAAGAGATTGAGAACCGTTTCCAATGGCACACGTTGGCTAACATCAGTGTGCACATTCTTTTTTTTTTTACCTTCATTGTTGTGTTTAGTGCTCGAAGTGAACAGGAGCTAATGGCACAGCGCGGATCTTCCCCGGGAAACGAGTCGAGGCATCGTGTTTGTTTCGACCGGCAATACGGGGCCAGTAAGATGCCAATAAGCAGCAAAGGGCACTGCCCAGCATACAAGCACCGGACATCATGAACGCTCCCATTGGTGATGTCTGAATGACAGCGCCAACCGCCACTGGGCCAATGAGTTCGCCGATTCCGCGGCCGGATCCCCCGAGGCCCACAATGTCAGCATTGTCTCTGTTACTGTACCAATCGCTGATGATGCAGGCCTGCATTGCGAACTGGCCACCGGTGGCCCATCCGGATACAATAGCGAACAGATAGATGGACCATGTTGTAGTAGACAGCGGCCAGAGAAAGAGCATAACCCCGGCCAATGTGAGGGATGCGGACAACACGGGTTCACGTCCGGCCTTGTCTCCAGCATACCCCTGCATGGGTTTGGAAATTGCATTAGCACCGGATAGCAGACCGGCTCCCAAGGCAGCCATGGAGTGGGACAGGCCATGGTGCTCTGCCCAGGTCACAAGATAGAAGAATGGCGCGCCATAGCCGAAACCGAAAAGAACATTACCAATCCATGTGAGGGTGAAACGGCCATCGCGGAACATGTGCCAGGGAATCTTAGTTTTCTTTTTTTGCCTCTTCGGTGGCACCCGATCCTCTGCCAGCAGAGCTGCGATCGCAGTGAAAACGAGTACAATGAGGGCATCCACACGGAACGTGTCGCGCCAGCCAATGGTTTGGATCAGATGCGATTGGATGGGGGCGAAGATCAGGCCCGCCACACCCAAACCGCTAGCACCAATACCCATCATCACTGCCTTCCTTTCTCTGAACCACTGGTTGATGATGCCGATCGAGGGAAACAATGTAAAGCTCATGCCGATCCCCACCAACACGCCGAAGGTCACATACATCTGGAAGATGTCCGTCGTGAAGCTAGTGGACAGACACCCGACGGCAATGATGAGGCCGCCGAACAGGATCACCCGCTGAGAGCCAAAGCGGATGGACCAGGCACCCGCCAGCGGTGCGGTGGCCGCCCGCAGGGTCAACGTCAACGCGCCGGGCCAGGACGCCAGCGCGAGGGATACGTCGAATTCCTCAGCCAAGCGGGGCAGGAATACTCCCCAATTCAAAGCCAGTAGGCCAGAAAATGTGCTGGCCATGAACAGGACAACCACCTGGCGATAGGCATACGTGGAATCAATCAAGTGTGCCTTGTGATTCAGTCTCTTTGCCTTCTTTTCACTGTGTGTGGAAGACAGCTCTCTTCCTCTCCTGACCAGGGCGTCGCTGTTCTCCCAGCTCGGAGTCTCGGTCAGCTCCACCGTCGGAGTGTGACTGAGAGAGGTGGGTTTGGTCACCGTGTCGGGACCAACCATCTCTAGCGCTACGATTTCGTGATCTATTGCCATGATTCAATGCGATGTTATCATTCTAGGGTCTGTGATAGTGTGTAGTGTATGTATTCAGCAAAGTCAATCAGTTTGCGGGTGACCACAGTACATCTGATATCCAAATGACGGAGATTGACGCCTTTATATACCCTGCCCTGGACCTACACTGGTCCAAAACGGGTGCAGGAAGAACCCCATAATGCGCGGATGCGGCTGATCATCATGGCTCTCCAGCCAGTGCGCAGAGGGCCCACGATTGGAATGTGTCATCAGCGTCCACTCGGCGGCTCACTCTACTACCACTTCCCCTTTGATACACACGGACTGCATCACACACTCGACCCGCAGGCCCCGAATTCGCTGGGGGACGATTTTCCCGCTGGGACCGTTGGCGAGGAGAGCGAGTGAGTGACCCAAAAAAAAAAAAGAAGTTTCGAATAAAAAAAATACAAAATACAAAGCAAAGGCCAAGTAGAAAACCCACCGTGCGAGCGGGCGGTGAGTAGACACTAACACACAGCACCATACCCCCCCCCCCGGTCTGCCCTCTCTCCCCCGTGACCCCGCGGGGAAGAAGGGGGGAGGGGGTTGTTGTGTCATGGCAGGCTTGGTATTATAGAGCCATAATACCTCTCCCCCCCCAGGCACGATCGCCAAGGAGGGGGGGAGAGGGAGTGAGGAACGAGAACGTCGCTTGTCTTCACTTTCTTGGGTAAAAAAAAGGAAAAAAAGGACAAAGCAAAAAGTACCGGGAAAGGTACCATCGTGAGCGAGAGCTCGGCAAGAGAGGAGGGTCAGGGGTTCAGGCGCAGAGTCCGTCTTTTGTTTCCCTTGCTCTGCCCGGCCTCCTCTTCCTCTTCTCTTCCCCTTTTCCGTGAACTCACGGTTCAGTACGTACTGAGGGTACGGACGGTGAAGAAAATTGAAGAGCTGGTGGCAGTGCCGTCTGGGAAGAAAACCCCACCGGAAAACAATAGAAAAACTACCGGAAAAAAAAAGAAGAAAAAAGGAAAAGGAAAGAGAGAAACCCCGGGAGCCTACCGTGAGGCCCAGCGGGTGGGAAGGAAACGAAAGGGACGGAGGAGCACCTGATCTTTGCCCGGGGTAAGCGCGCATCAGTACCCTCAGCATGCCCGGGAACCTACTCGGGTGGTTCTGAGCCATCAGTACCCTCAGCATGCCTCCGGGGAAACGCCGCGCTTGGTGAACTCTCGCACCTGCTCCGTCGGGGTTCCCAGCGGTACGCTCCGTATGCGACCGGGCCGGCGCGGTTTCTGCCCGGTGCTGGTGCCCATCGGTACCCTCAGCATTCGAACCCGCGATGTTTCAGGAATTCCGTCAGTACCCTCAGTATTGACCGCGGGAAAGGGTTTTTTCCCTTATTTTTTTTCTTCCATTGTACTTTTTTTCTTTAGAAGTTAATCGGGAACGAACGAACGCCATACCCCCCCCTTCTGCCCTTCTTGCCCCCCTTGAGCAATTTGTTTTCTTTTTTCCCAACCATCTCGACTTGATCGATCTGTCAGTACCCTCAGTACCGGCCGAATCGCTACCGCAAAATACCAAAAGAAAAAAAATGTCCCAAAGAGAGCAGAAAGGGGGGAGGGAGGGTTGGGGTAGAGGAACACCAAAAAAAAAAGAAAAGAAGGCGAGAGAAACGGGCAAAATCTGCCCCAAGAGAGAGAAAAAAATATGGCCGCCTACACCAACTAATTGCCAAAGAAAAATTAACAAAAAGAGAGAGGGATAGAAAGTTAATCAAACCCCTCCATCTCCTTTTTTTTTCTTTTTCTCCTTTCTTTTCCCTTTCGCTCTCTTTCCCCGGGACCGAATTAAAGAAAAAAAAAAGAAAGAAAGGAGCAGTTCAGTTCATTGGCTACCGTTGTGAGGATTAGTGAACATATCCCGGCGGTTGTTGGGGGTTGTGTATCGACCCCGGTGCTCGTTGACTTTGGCCTGAAGAAACTTTGGGTAAGTAAACACAGTGGCAGTGAGGAAACATCGCCCGTCAGCCCATACCCAACACAGCACAACCAGAATACCTTAACCACCCGTACGGACGGAAGACAGTGGCAAAATATTGGCATTGTAAACAGTACGGAAACATGAACCATGGGCGCTTCCCAGACGCACGCACAGGTGCGGACTGCCGCCATGACAATGGGCCCGACCGAGGGACCCGGCTAACGAGCACTGGGGACCAAGGACCAGGACAGGCCCCGTTGGAGGGATCTAAGGCTGCACCTGCGCCGTAAGATTATTTGCATAGTACAGGTGTCTGGCTGCCTCTCACTGCCATGCACCCTAACTCCCCGTAACCATCATTCCTCACCTTCTCTCCTTGGCATCGTGCGGAATGACGACGACAGCACAACTCGTGTCTAGCCCGCTAGTGCAGTAGTTTTCACTCACAATGTTCGTGCGTTCCCGGACAACACCAGCACATTCTGTTCCTCTGGCCATACGTTGGTTTTGGTGTTCTCGTGAAGTACAGGTGGATTTATCGCCTACGCTGCAACTTTGGGACCCAACGCAAGACCACCACCGAGAGGAAACCAGGAAAATACCGCCGGTATTCCTTCCCTAGGGTCGGCCTTATGTTTGTTTTCCGGCTAAACACAACCACATTCTCGCTCTCTCACACCCTCCCTGCAATTCCTGTGCACCAACTTGACGGACGCACACTGTCTCCGCGCTGTCGCCAGTTTATCTCCAGTGTACGAGGAGGACTGCTCCCCAGGGCTAGGCGCGATGTCTCGGCCCGGAATTGGTGCGCTAAACACAAATACACATACATACAAATATATATGCGCACAACATCTGTTCCTTCCTCGTCCGCTGCGGTTCAAGCAGCTGACTTTGCTGGGTGCTTTACTCGGAATTTCCTGGGGGAGGGAGGGAGGGAGGGAGGGCTGGAACGCAGGTGACCCGCTGGCCGTGTATGCAGCCGACGGGATCCTTTGGGACTTGCCCTCGCTTGTCGTCGGTCTGTCGATCTACAACGCCCTCCCCTGGCTAGACGGGATCACAAACAAGGCAAATCAAACTGCCTTAAGCCACTGTTCCCCGCTCCCTTACCTCCTGGTCTTGCCCATCCCACCCTTCGTTCTGGCCCGGAACGAACAAAATACAGGGAAGCAGGGAACCACGGAGCACACACTAAGATTTCAACATTCTACATACGGCATTTTGTAAGATATACTCTGATCGCGCACGCCGGGAGCGCGGCCAAGGGCGGCAATGCCGGATCGTTCCTCGCATTGGAGCCTGGGTGCACAGTAAGATGCCCTCCGCATCGCTCCCCAATTGTTTAGGCACAGGCACGCAGAACCATGTGGGCCCATTGAATACTGTTGTGTAATTGTGTATTATGGTACCGCAGAGCACATGGTGACTACAATGCATCCATTTCGTTGCACATTGTAGAAGACGAGATTCCTGCATCCAGCGTCCTCGATCCCCCGAGGTTAGGTTACATTCACAATTTTGATCCGATTATAAACAAACTGGGAGGCGAGCGATCAAACATGGTTAGAAAGCAGCGCTGGGTCCCACTCCAGCCCCTGAACGTTGTGGTACAGTACGGCAACAAGGGCAACGCCGATCTCGAGAACGTTGCCCTCAGGTGTCGCTGGCCCAGTGAACTTGGAGCATCAGGCCAATACTGGGCCTACCCCTTCGAGCGCGTCGCTTCCGGTGGGAACAGTAGGTTGGAACACCTGGACCCTGGCATGTTCGGCAGGAATGTATCCGAAAGCGCCCTCGACAGCATCATCCCTGGCCAGAACTACAACTTCTGTTTCCAAATCAAAGTGCCGAGTACGCTTGATGCTGCTGCCCCCGGGGGAGGCTCGAATGGTGAGGTTGAACACTTGAGACGAAACGCCGTCAGCGCCGAAGGGAGCATCAGCGACGAGGAACCATGGGCAGTACCCGAGGAACCCGTGGTGGCCCCAACGTTTGATTTGAATTGCGCCATCCTCAACGCTAAGTCCAAGGGAACGAGGGGCGTTGTGCTCGATAGTGCGAGTGTCAGGGTCGAACTGGATGGGGCGACTGACCTGGTCGCCTGGGCGGAGCTCTAATGATTAAGAAGCGTCCCCGACAACCTAAATCCCTCGCCAAGAAAAGCCAGCCGTGCTTGTCCAGATGCACGGTCAAGGTGATCTTGTTAATAATAGACATATCAAACTTGTCCAGATGCACGGTCAAGGTGATCTTGTTAATAATAGACATATCAAACTTTTCAATTGATTCTATATTACATGTACAAGGAAAACCAAAAAGAGACGCAATGGACTAAGCTTTCCATCAACCCTCCACAAATTTGTACTCGTCCCAAAGGTCCCAGAGCTGTTCCGCAGTGACACCATTCTTGAGACGCAGGACGATCATCCAGACGTCACCACTTTCCCCTTCGGCCATGTGTTCCTGACCACAGCAACCCTCGACTCGTTCCGAAACCTGCAGAACAGGGCCATACTGGATTTGCCGCTTCTTAAAGTCGTGCAGGAGCACCACGAAATCGTCTGGGCTCTTACCGTGGTGCGTCGCATGCCAAAAGGCTGCAAACACGCATGCCACCCGGAACCTCCCATCCACCAGGTACACATCAAATGCCTCGTTCTCAGCCTCCAGCGGTCCAATGGAATAGAACGGCCATTTTGCCCGTGTCTCCTGGTCCGTGGGATGGCTGTAGGATCCGACAGGTCCAATATCTTGAAGATCGAAGCGGAAGTGGGCCGGTGACTGCTTCCGAATTTTCTCTAACCACTTCACGTCTCCCTCCACACCTGTGTACCGCGGCAGGGCGTAGTGGATGGCAAATGTGGTCGATTCACCGACGCCCCATTCCATGACACTGTCAGCACTACTATAGTACTTGCTGAGCAGGCCCCGGTCCCTGTTTCTGAGATCTGATTTTTGTTCTTCTTTGAGTTGCCCGAATGTTGGATCGTAGGCTGGTCGTGGGTTGGCCTCGTCGATGACGTGAGGAACAGCGTACCCGGAGAAACGGTCTTGAGGAGCGTTCTGGTTCTTACCATCACTTTCTGCGCCGGCCGGAATGGTGCTTGAAGAGGTGTCTGGGTCTGCTCCCGTTGAGATGTCGAATATTCCCATACACTGGCTACAATCACTGCCCTGGCTGTTCTGCCAGTTTACATTACTCAGCAACATAACCATGAAGAGCACCACGAAGGCGACGCAGACCTTATAATATTTCTCATATCGAACCACCCAGGAAGACGACTTACGGGGACTCTTCGGCGGACTCGGCTGCAACGGGATTTGCATGGCTGACAGGGGCAGCCGTGTGTGCTTCGTGTCCGACATTTGTGACTATTCCTACGGTTACTAAGGCATTTACATGGCAGGCGCACTTGGTTCACTCGATACAGTAGATGCGTTTCGGGTCCTAGTCACAGCTGTAAATGTGACTCTAATTTGCCTATTCTTCGCCTTCTCAGATATCCCAACGACCCCCGGATCCCATTTATGTACCACAACAGAACCCAATTACATTTACCGTTCCAACCACACAAACAACACAGCACTCGTCCTATTTCCCAATCATCACTTGCCTCACTTTTGCTGTCATGGGTCCCGTGCGCCCTTGTGTGTCCCCCCCCCCCTCCGGGGGTGTTTTTTGTGGGTTTTGCGGCGGTTGGGTACCGGTTTGGTGGTGGGTGGGTGGGTATTGTACAGGCGACAAAAAAGAAGTGGGGCAGTTTTCCTCTTTCTCCCGAAAACCCAAAAAAAAAAGAAAAAAAGAAAGAGGGGAGGGAGAGAGAGAGAGAGAAAAAAGGGGGGGAGACGGGCCCGCCAATGGCCAGCCCGCCTCACCAGTGCTCCGGCCCCCCCCCCTCCCTCCCTCTCCCAAACTCCCGCTCTCCCTCCCTTTAATTTTTGGGGATGCCTTGAACGGGCACCGGGGCCAAAGCTTTTTATTAAAAAGGGGGCGGGGAAGAAGGAAGGAAAGGGTCCATTTTTTTTTTGTGGGTGTTCCGTCCGTGTTTTTCTCGGCTGCATTTTTGGCTGAGAGAGACTGAGAGAGAGGGGGGAGCTCGCCGAGTGGCTGCCTGTCCCAGAACTGAAATTTTCTATTTTTTTCTTCTTTCTTTCTTTCTTCGTAGGTGTCCCGGCGCCGAACCCGAACCCTCCCTTCCACTCACTCGGGCTGCGCCGCAGTGTGGATGTGCCGGTCTTTAAAAAAAACACCAAAGAAAACCCATCAAAAAGAAGATCAAAAAGAAAAAGTGGGAGTCCATCAACCGCCCTAAAAAAATGAAAGGGACAAGGAAGAGAAAAGTAGAAAAATTAACGAGGGCCGGCCCAAGCAGCGGTAGCGCAAGCGGTCTCTATAGAAATCACACGGCACGTAGGGACGTGAGACCCCCGGCCCTCTCGGGCCTTGGCCACAGCCCGCCTAACCGAAACTCTTCAATTTGGCACACATTAGTGAGTCGTCACATAAAAATCACCTACATTTAATATTGATATTGGAAATTGTAAAATTATGACATCATTCCATTTCTTGACATAACCGATCGGGAGCTCGGAGATGGCCGTCGGGTCGTGTGGATCGGTGTTCGAGACTCGCAGGCCACTCTGGATTTTTTTGAAGGTCTTTTAGTACCACGTACCAACGTTCTCCCGCCCGGAGACCTCCACTGCCAAAAAGAAAAGAGGAAAAATTTTTCCCCTTCGTAGTTTCACTGCCTTCTACTCTCGCCTTCCCCGCTCCCTCCCTCTCTCTCTCTCTCTGTCTAGAGCGCCTTCTGTATGTATACAGTACGGAGTTTTTCCCCTATTGACCAAGAAAAAAGAAGAGGAGGAGAAGGAGGAAAACTGAAAGGAAGTCTGGAATGTGCCCCGTTTCCCCGGGGGAGGGGTTCCCCTGCCCTGCCCTGCCCAAGGCAAAAGGGAAAAAAGGCCCCGGGAGACCGTAGATTTTCTTGGTTCCTGGGCGGACGAGGAGCATTTTGTTTTGGATTTTTTATTTTTCTGGGAGGGGAGGTTCTTGAAAACCTTTAGCAAAGGAAACAGAACACACGGCCAAGAGGAAAAAGGGGGGAAGAGGGGGGACGGCCTTAACCAAAGAGAAAGAAATAAAAAAAGCGAGAGAACACGGGAGAATAGAATCATTCGTTCGTTCGTTTTTGATACTTTTCGTTGCTCCCTCCCGACCATTTCAGGTCATTCGGGCCCATGGACAGAAAGAGAATAAAAAACAACAAAACCAGCAGAAAATATAAAGGAAGAACAAAAAGCAAGACTCAAAACGGCAAGATTTTTCCCCCTTTTCTTTCCTTTTTGTTTGGGCGAGAAAATGCGGGTCCCTTGAGCCCGACAGGCCCCCTCTCGCACTCTCTCTCTCTCCAAAGGCCAGCCGGCCAAGCCAAAATTAAAGAAAGAAAGAAAGAAAGAAACTCCTCCCCCCCCCACACACACAGCCCTGGTGCCCGGGGTTAGTCTCGTCCATTCCGAAAAGGCCGGGCCATTCACCGGTGTCGTAGCGGTAACGTAATCGTTGGGTGTTTGTGCGCAAACAAGGGAAGTTCCATGGGTTTACGGCTATCAACTGAAGCAAGGCGAGACCACGGTAAGAGCGAAGCCCGTGCAGTTTCATCATCATCATCGGCTCGCTCCATCTCTTTCTATTATTTTTTTACCCATTTTTTTTGCTCTTTTGCTTCGTCACTCGTCGGGTTCCTTCGTAAATTGCGGACACACGCACCGGACACCCAGCGCCTGGAGGGGCCGGGGCCAGGGCAGGCCCCGGTGGGGAGGGGGGGGGGCTATGATGTGTATTTTCTTATGGTTTTCTTGGTTCTGTGTTGTTTGGGTTATGGTGGATGTACGTCACACTGGCACAAGGCGGGTCCCGGGTCCACCACCAGCACCAGCAGGAAAGGGTTGCCCGTAGTAGCACGGGGCTCCCAAGCCTCCCTCCCTCCCTCTCCCTCTCCCTCTCCCCCTCTAAACTGCAAAGAAAAGGAGGGGAGGGGAAAAATTCAAAATAGGCCCCCGATTCTTCTCGAACCGGGTGTTTTTTTTGGTTGCTTTTTTGCGCTCTCTCTCGTCCGAAGGAAGACGAAGCAAAAATTGCTCTTGGTTGGGGTTGGGGGGGGGGGAGAAGACCTGTAATTCAGACGGGTAGGTTTGTTGGGTGCGAGTCCGGGACTCTGGGAGAGCGCGGCCCCGGAGGAAATATAAAGGGAAGAGGGGGGGACGGATTGTGAGGGTCTTTTTATAACAAAGGTGGGGTGGCGGTTGGTCCTGGAAGGGGGCCTATTTATTTCTCCAAAATGTCTAGCTATATCGTGAGAGGCGGGAGGGGGTGTTGAAATCGCGGTGTGTAGTGGCGCTGGCGCTGTGGGACGTGGCCGTAGAAATATTGATCTGCTGGGCCGTGCCCTCCGTGCACAGAGAACGAGGCAGGGACTGTTCACTTCTCGGGAAGGCCGCAACCCGCGTCGTAGTCCTCCGGCTTGCAGAAGGCGATGTTGACGTGACCGACGTCATTCACCGTAGAGGGGATGAACTTACTATATCTGTAGGCCATTTCATAGGCGACATGCTTGGATTGGACAATCATCGTGCAGGTCTCGGCACCTTCTTCTTGCACGAACTGTACTCCAAAGAAGGAAGAAAATTCTTCATCGTTAGGGTTGTGGGCAATGATCAGGATCTCCTCCTCCGTATGGCATTCTTCGACGCGACAGAGTTTGACGGAGCTGTCACTCTCGACGATTACTTTCTTCTCGTCGTCAAAGGTGCCGTCCTCAAAGTATCCCCTTACTTTCTCTGAGTACAGAGTGAAGGTCATCGGCTTACCGAAGATGTTGCCGAGCTGAATGTAGCCAGTGTTGCAGTCACTTGAACTCTGCGCTGGAATAGCACTGGCAGTGGTGGCGACCAGGGCAACAGTAACAATGTTGGCAATGTTGAACGTCATGCTTGCAAATACGCTTGGCGGAATGTGTAGAACGGGGAATCCTTTTTAGAGTGGATGTTTCCTTCTGTACTGCCCGCAGATCAAGATCATAACTGATGTATCAGACCTGGAGTGCTTAAATACCTGACAATGTGTCACCGTATCAGTCTCCACGTGCCGATTGGTTACGATGCACCCATCAATTGTGACCTCTACCCCCCCCCGCGGGGGCCTCCTCTCCCGAAACCACCCGCCATGTGGACGTGCTCATCATCGCGCCTCTTAGGTATTCCATTCTCAAACGACAAGGGAGACACTTCGACCACAGCGGGCCGAACGCACTGTTTTGCAAGCCCATGGTTTTAGGCTTGTACATCAGCAACCATGGATCACAGTACTTGTGGATATATCTGGCTTACTTCCCGCGGCGCAACATGGTGCCAAGAATGTCATACTGTGCCGATGTACTATGAACACAACATTCTATAGAGCATGATATTCCCGCATACTGGATCCCTCTCACTGTGGTTGATGTTTAGTTCTGTAGGTTCGCGTGCCTATCGACGATCGGCTGGCCTCCAGCACGTATATCTCTCCCAGCCCCGAGAATGAAAGACCACATCGGGTCCCGCACCACATCTCCGCGTTTTCGATCTTCTACACTATTGGCTCTGGTAATATTTCTCCCTCCGCAGTGAGGATCGACCGGAAGTTTTAGCCTTCAGCGGTGAGATAGATGAGGCATTTTGTGCTTGAAGTAGAATAGACCAGTCCAGACTATTGTCCTATTGGAGTAAAATGGTCCTAGCCCATCGGCATCTCCCTTCCTGCGTCTCGATCTCATTCTAAGATTGTCCAGGAGGAGAGTGCCATTTGAAACATTCCCAAACATGGGAATTTGGATGACGTCTTGTTTCATAATCTCTGGACATTGCGGACCCGTTGTCATTGTACTTTACCCTCTCAATGCTCGAAACCAATATCAAGTCCGAATGCTGACGGCGAATAACAAGAAGCATGGCAGATCGGGGTATCAGATAGGGGATCCCTCCAGGTAGGATTGGTTTCGAGATCTATTACGTTGTATACGAGACAAGTATTTGGTACCAATTGGTAGCTGTGATCTCTTACGGGATTACGTGTCATTGGGAATGTCTAGTCGGCCCCAGGTAGTAACAAACCCACTGCAGAGTTCCAATGCGTGACCGATAAAGCACGCGTGTCCTTCCACACGGCTGTGTCGTGCGTGCCGGACTGCCAGAATGGTACCCTACTCCAATCCGCCATCCAATGTAGTGCAGCTTGGCAGCGTTCCCGATACTATCTCATTCTTGCCATCGTGTTGCGATGCGTGCGACTGAAAGCAAACACCTCACGGGCACACCACAGTTCCTGCTACGTATCAAAAAGGGGGCACCCCCGGATTTGCACCGTGCCCAGGCCAGAGAGCACACCATCACAACAAAACCCATTAAGCGATATTGCAGCTTGCCCACAGACCGGGGAGCACACCATCACAAACAAAACCCATTAGGCAATACCACTGCAGCTCCTTTGCCCCAGACCAGAAAAGCAAAAGAAAAACAAAAAAAACACCATCACAAACAAAACCCATTAGGCAATACCACTGCAGCTGTCCCCCCCCTCCCAGATTCAAACTTCACCGCAAACACGTAATACAAGAGACACCCGTCCCCCCTCCCCCCCGTCCCGTCCGGTCCGGTACGCAAAAAGCAAAAAGCAAAAAAAAAAAAAAAAAGGGGGGAACGGGCGGGTTTTTCAGCGAGTGGAACCACCCAAGCAAAAATTGTCGCCCGAGATTGTTGTCAAAATAGAAACCCGAGTTATTCGGCCGATGCTGGCACCTGCATCGCCCTGCCCCCGCACACCGTCCCGCACCAAAAAAAGAAATAGAGCCGCGAACCAAACAAACAAAAAAGAAAAAAAAAAAAAGAAAGGAAATGAAATGAAAAAGAAAAGTGACAAAAAAAGAGGAAAGAGAAAACCACCAACATCAGGAATTCCCATCTGGTCTCCCACGATGGTACTAACCTGACCCGACGTTGCTTATCTTCAGGGATCGGACGGGACCTGGAGCGTTCAACGTGGTTTGATCGGTGATGGGGAGGTGGGTGAAAAAATAGTTTGATATAGTATATTATCAAAGTGTATTTTTTGTCGAAACCCCGCGGGTGGCCCCGTGGGGGGGGGGCCACGCGCCGGGGTTGGTCTGGTTCTGACGTGCCAAAAAAAAAAAAACAAAAACACAACACCCCCAAAAGAAAAAGAGGAAAAAAAATTGGGGAGGGCCGCGCATCCAGTTTGAGACCGAACGATGGGGGGCCCGCGGACTACAGCGCGGGGGACCGACAGCGGAGGGTTTGGGGCGGGTCAGGACCAAGGAGAGGGCAAAGTCATGTCATGCCCAGAAGCACCCTTCACTGCACAATGGCGACATCGGGGCCGGCAGGGCCGGCAACTCCGGCACCGACGCCTCCGCGGCCACCAACGCCATCAGGTCCAGGGGCAACAGGGGCGCCAAGGCCGCCACCGACGCCTCCGCGGACACCAACGCCATCATCCTTCACGCTGGCCTGGCTGACCGTGCGGCGTAGACGCCCGCCAGGGGCGAGGACACCAGCGCCGCCATCGGTGACTCCGGGAACTCCGGCACCACCTTCCGCGCCAACAGGCTGGTCAACACTAGGTCCAGGGGCAACAGGGGCGCCATAGCCGCCACCGACGCCGCCGCGGACACCAACGCCATCATCCTTTACGCCAAGACCGGTATCTAGAGCAGGAGGAGCTTCGGGGCCAACGGGTGCTGCGAAGACAGAGGTGCCGAGAAGGCCAACTGTGGCAATGGTAGCGATACTGAGTTTCATGGTGGTAAGCTTTGAATTGGTTCTATATAGTAGTCTGGCAAGAATGTGTTTGTCAAGACTACAGTGCTATGTTCACTGCTGATCAAGGATCTGGACCGCTTTTTCGATGAGATCCTGAATGCTTTAAGTACCCTTCCCGCACAGTAGTCAGTTTCGTGGTCTGTTGTTTCGACCATTCATTACTGGTCTCCCCATGCGAATCTCTACATTCCCAAAAGGATATATTTCCCACAAGACCCACACCGGGCATTTCAAGTTCAATGCTATCAAGACATGAAAATGTAACCTATGAGCTAAACATATCTTGGTCGATACAGATGGTGATGCAGATTGACTGTTCGGGTCTCATATCTCCCCGCATTTGCGCAAGATCTTTCTGCCTAACCAACTTCTCCAGCAAGTTGTCTACATGTCCCGTGGCCTTGCGGTCGCTTCTCCGAAATGCATTAAAGGCGGCACCTAGGAGGCAAGCAGTCCTGCCCGACGACAGAGTACGGTCGTACATTGTGTAACCGCGCAGTAGTCCCCAGCAGTGTACCATCGTTTGTGCTGTCCCACCCGTCCGTTTCTTTCAGGCTGTGTTACATCAACAGCGACCGCATCGAGCTGGCTTCTGCGTTCGGCGCCAGCTGATCCCGGTGGGTGTCTGTATATCTGGGGTAGATCGCGTCCGTACATTTCCTATTGGTGATGAGTTCTTGGGTAATCGAAAAGGATCG
>PDIP01000277.1:0-10481 GCA_002811645.1 Corallochytrium limacisporum
CCCCCTTCTCCCCCCCCCCCCCCCCCTTCCCCCCCCCCTCCGCCGTTCTCGCTTGTCTGCCTTTCTCTTTGAGCCTTATCGCTGTTAGTTCTGAGTTCGGTGTACATGTACGAATTCCAGACAGCGTCTCAATCCCATGTAGTATACAATTGTATGGATATCCACTGTTTCCTTTTTCTTTTATTAAGGTTCTTGGCTGCGTGCGTTGGAAACAATCTCGGCACGCACACCACGATCGTCTCGGTGTTCATTCGGTTCAGCACTTTTTTTTCCGCGCAGACAACTTGGTGTCTCTCAGTAGGTATTCTCTCCCATTCCACATTTTGTATTTTTCTGTCCGAGTGTCTTGATATTTCCCTTCTTTACCCCTTTTGGGTGCATCCCCGCCCACCGCCGTGTTGCCGACCCATTGACACAAATGTATCACGGCACCTCTCACTATACAGCGTCTATGGCAGACACAGAACACAAGTACAACATCGTCATGCATGCCACTCATCACACCCAACCTGAGAGTAAAATTTTTGTTTCCCACCAGCCAATGCATGAGCTGTGGGTGGTCTGGGATCAGCTGAAGGGTGTTGGTCCCCGATTCTTTGTACATCATGTTGCTCTTTCCGCCTAGTCTTGTGCTCAATGCCTCCCATCACATGGAGAGCGCATCATCACCTTCTGGTGCTTCTGGATGGTTCTAAGACCGTAGTCAAGTTCAGCAATCTCAGCCTTTCCCCCTTGTGTTCCACATATCTTGGATCAATATATTTTATATAGAAACCGATCACTGTTCCCTCAACCGCTGTGCTATGGCGTCCACCGTGCCCGCTCGCAAAGTGGTATGAAAACAGTGCCGAACCCCGTCTCCGACCAAACACGGTCTTTTCGGATTTCTTCTCTTCATTGTTCAATGCACGTCGCTGTGGCGCAGGCATGCCAGAAGAGCGAAGATATTTCTTTTCGCTTCTCTATCACACTTTCCGGTGCTTATTTCAAAGTCTTCACTTTTTGGGAAGCGAGCTGCTTTTGGTCAGTCTTCTGCACCAACGTAGGTGGTGATTGTATTGTTACAGCTGCGTGATGTGGCATGGTCTATGTATGGAAAGCAGACCAAGGTTTATGCTGTGTTATTGGTGTTGTCTTTAAAAAAAAAATTTGGCTCGTCCGTTGTGCCCTCGCTGGAGGCAGGAAGTGATGAATGAACTCCTACTGGCACAACTGTGGATTTGGTTTTTGACTCAGCTGCACTTCTCGCAGAGGGACCCAACACGATGGGCTGACCATATTTCCCTCTTTCAAGCCGCTCTCAATCGGTTGGCCATTCCGCTATAGCATTGCCCAATTTCGCATGTTTGACTGTTTGCGGTATACTTTGCACTGTTTCGCCTTGAGCTAAGGGTCACAGTATCGAACAGTATGCGATTTGGAAAACCATGCGTCAGGAATCGAGTCTCTGGCAATACTCTGACTACTGCCTTTAAAGTCCGAGGGGGTAAAATCTGAGGCGGTCAGCCGATGACCAACCAACAGATATATGGAGCCAAGCCGGTATCGTATGTATGTGGTGTACCTCCCCTTGGGTGAAGGGGAGGGAGAAGGGGGTTTGCGCCTAACCCTAACCCAAAGTTTCTTCCACTTCCACTGGACTCAGGTAGAGCGACTGCTCAAATAGTCAATTGCTCAACCAGAAAAGGAGGGCAGGGAGGTAGCTGCAGTATATGAGTGAAGAGGAAACTGCAATGAATTCACTATAAATTCTGGCCAACTGACCGCGTTCATTCTGGGCCACCGCTACTGCAATTTATCGAACCTTTTGCCAGGAATTATGGGACTGGGTTTTCCCCGGCTATTTCCCAATACTTTGCGTATTGATGCGTGCTAACACTGCCGATCGCACTAAGCTGTGAGCTTTGGTCGCACTTTCGCTGCCCTGTTCGCCACTATTGCCTTGGAAAATTTGGGTGACACAGCAAAACTGGGATCGGATTCATAGATGCCGACTCAGTTCTTTGATCGAAGCCTTCTACCAAAGCATACATTTAGTATTACAGTTCCCCCTCCCCCCTCGGGGTGTCTTCGATGCCTTTGCAAAGTGCCTGTCGGGATCAGGCCACAAATGGCGACAATTAGTGGAGCCTAGCATTGCCCAAACTTCCCCTTCCCGGGGAGCCAATTTGTGCAATGCGAAGCATATTTGATATACAAATCTGGTTCGAGGGAGAATCGCTGAGAGTGAGGGACGGGAGCAGGACACCATTCAACCGTGGACAAAAAATACTGGTGTATATAGCCTATACATTTTTTGTGTTCATAATCAATGGCAAATTTGAAGAAACACAAGTGCGAACTCTAAAGTCGCGCGTCCTTAGGACAGTGACCAAACAATTACGTCCTAGCAGTTGCACGGCTGGAAAGGTTAATTTTCTTGCGAGTCTTCGGTGGACCCAGTGTGTTATACTATACAAATCAACTGCCTAAAGGAGAACCTTTTGAGATCAGACACCGAGCCCCAATGTCAAGAAATGCGAGCAGTCATCTCTTTTCGATTACTTTGGAACACGCCTGTGCTGTATTGAGGCTAACGGCTTCTTGTAGAGGCTTCCTACCCTCACCGGGCACTCAGACACCTCGCGCTCGCTTCTGCCTTTAGAGTAGAACCCTGTGACAAATACGTTTTCATCGTTTCCCTTTTCTCGAGACTTCCATAGGAAGATTACTGTGGCACTAACTGCAACACGAGTCCCTTCATTCCGGGTTTCCGCGTCTTCTGCACCCTATTACTATGGACCAGAGTCGGAGTGTCTCTCTCTCTCTCTCCTCAAGCAGCTATGGGGCATGTCGTTGGCAGTTCGTGTCTTCTGGATGAAATGGACTATCCATGGTCGAAACTCTCTGGTGGGTTCGGAGACGGATGGAGACTTGATTGGATGAGTTTGCATGGGAAAATGGATGTTCCCTGCATTTCCGGCAACGTTCGGCGGTGCGCCATCCTTCCTCACTTCACGGTGCAGTTGACCAAACTGTTATATGGAGAAGGGAAAAGACGACACTTGTAGAACCGGTCATTTGGTCCATCCTCCCCGCGACATTCCTCCATTCCTTCCCCGTTTCCTCATCCGCCCCGGTGCTAGATAAACGCACGCATACTGTACCTGATGCCAACAGGAAGCAGATGTTATGTGCGCCTGGGGTCTCCTCGTTATCGTTCTTACATGGCGTCCACACTTTTCATCATTCATTCGCCTCCCTCTCTCGTCTGCTCAGTGGATGCTGGATGTTCTGTATTTCGAACACGCGCGCCCCGTTCCCGTCCAGGATGTCGGGGAGTCCAGCCTCCCCGGGTGAAACGGCATTATGGAATGAATGAGTGGGGTTGCTTCCTCAATGTGCTGTTGTCGGCATCGTGTTGGTACTGCAGCAGAGTGTCCTCTTCATGCGTCCTGCCCTGGTCAATTGATTCCCTCCGGATGCTACGGAAGGAGCCAGCCGATGTGAATTTGTGAGTGTGCACGCAACGTTAGACCGCGGGCAATGCTCTCCATACAGCACATTATATCATTCAACTCCCCCTCCTTCTTTCCCCCCTCTCCAGCAGGAGCATTGCCTTAGGAGGTCGACTTTTAGTATCATATGCTCTATTCACTCTTCGCTAATCTCTAACCGCCATCATGACCCGCCATCCGAAAAAAGTTTGCCAACACTTCGAGGAGAGAGTTGGTCGCGCACGATATGCTGTTATGTGTCCAGGCACCCCCCCACTGGGGCCTCGCGTACACGGATAAACCCACATGCAGCGATTTTTTGAGTGCTGCCCTCCGTGGCAGCACTATGACACGAGAAGGGACTCACTTTGCGGCATTTTGAAAAGAAAAAAAAACTTGCAGGGCCCCTTCTAATTCGTCTTCTTTTCTCCTCCCACCCTGCATCGCTCCTCCTTCTTCTTCATTGCATTATTACGACGCCACCCGCTCGTCTCCGGCTTTACCCAATCCGTGCTCAGTCCCTGGCATTCTTGACCATAGCGTATCTGTTTTATCGGGGTACTTCATAAGGTTCCAATATGCTATTTTTTTTTGTTCAAATGATATGCGACCATTGCCCTGGCCGATATTTGTAAACTATGCTGAATACACGTCCAACGAGCAACTGCCGGTCTCGCGTATGATGTTCTAGAGCGGCACTCTTGATTTTTTGACAGCAAGGTACATGGTAGTGCCGATAGGGTACCGGTGCTAGGGCATTCAGTATCATATCCAACCTAGTCGGGAGCTCGATGGGGACATGGGTTCCCTTGTGGACCACAACATTCTTGCTCTCTTTATGGGTTTGTTTTTTCACTTTTTTCATACTCTTCTTCCGCTGGGTATCCGCGAGACGCCGGCGAACCGGTACCTGTACGGGAAATGACCCTCACGAGGGAATTATATTGGGCAAAAGATGAATGAAAAAGGCAAGAAGAGACTTTAATGCCAACACATAGCCGGCTTTCCGTTGAATCACGTATAGAAAATGTTTCGAAAATGAAATTGGTAGTGCTGGCTGAGATCACAGCAACTTGCGGCGAACCATTTAACGCTGCGCTCGGTTACACAGCAGCAGCCGAGCGATTGGCGGGGTGGGGCCTTCATCAGCAGCAGATTTATAGATAACCGTACCACCACTTCTATTCATCATGAGGGTCAACACCCAGCTAAATCGTTTTACCAAACCTGCCGGCCCAACATCGTCGGAAACGTCGATCGTTTCTGCCTCACGCTGCTCCAGCCGCAAGTTTTTTTTTTCAAATTTCGATAACGTCCATTTTGAATCTATCGCCTGTCCTATAAATTGCATATACCCGCCACTGGTTACAGGGTATGTATTCTGAGATCCTGGGAGGGTGTGGGGCCGGGTGTGCCGTAGCTATTTCACCCTTAGGTCCGGGAAAGCCGGGCCGGAAGAAATTGTCTCCCCAGGACAGTGTTTACCCCGTTTCTCTCTGTATTTGTTCTGTCCGGAACCAGGTCGCGTTCTGTGTGCTCAAGTAATTCTTTCCGCGATCCCATAATATTACAATATTCTACTTCTCGCCTGGGCGCTCGCTCGTTTGTTGTCCACTGCTTCATAGTCAAAGCGCCTAGAAATTTCATGTTCTTACGGAACCGCTGCAGGTGCTCTATAATCCTTCCATCTCTCCCAAAAAGGACCGAATTCTTAGCAGAGTGAGCACGGACAGACATCCTCTTTGAACCATTTATGGGCAAAGGCCGCAGGGGTAGAATAGCATAGAAAAGTAAGGGAAAATAGCGGCAGGGGAGAGAACGGAGAGCTCCTAAGCCGGTGACAAAAGATTTGCAATGCAACATGTACTGGTACTCGCTGCATACACAATAACAGACTCTTGGGTGCCGCGCGGCATGATGATTTACGAAGTTAGTGCCTTTGGAACTTCCCCGAGAACTCATTGAGACGATCTTTTCGTGATCTGTATCGTTCTCGTGTGTTCTCTGACCAAGGTTCGCAGGGAACGGCTGGAAGTATAATTCTACGCTGGCCAATCTTTCGTTTGGGATACAGTAGTTCGCCGAATTGTGATCTCGTCAAGATAGTTGAACTGTCGTCCCAAAGTATATGTATAGATCAGCGAACACTCGTTGTCAACCGATGACTCAACAGTCCCCTACTTTATGGCCATGGCCATTGTGAACGTTTTCGAACATGACGGTTACTGAGTGATAACTGAGTCCACCGGGGCTTGTGACACTGTTCCGGCTTCCCGAAATGAATGATTACAAAAAAATCCCCGGAAATCATGCCCCTTCCGCGTAGAAGGTGACTACCAAACTATTCCAAAGGAACATCAAACCATACATAAGAACCCCAAGAAAACATCGATCGCCGAGTCATTCAGTTGGGGCCGCAAGCTATCAGCCACCTAGCTACGCTGTCAACTCCACATGGGCGGGATTCTGTACATCAAAGTCCTGAAAATTGGTGAGAATTAGGTGTTGAGGGAAGGAATATTAGTGTAGACTTCGATTTGATGGAAACTTCCTCATGTTTTAGGTGGTGTTGGTCGAAACGCGTCCCTTCCGTTTCCTTCATCCTTCTCGTGCACCAGAATTTTGAGAGAATCTGAGTGAGCACGGCCCTGCCGTCACTCCTTCTGAGTGTGACGGAGCAATGCTGACGGGCGTGGATGAGAACTGGTGATTGGTTTCGGTCGTGTGCATTCCAAAGAGCTGACCGCCTGGTTGTTTTGCATTTGTCTAGCCGTTGAACACATGACAGCGGTGGCATTTACAGGATCCTCCCCCTCTGTTTTCTTGTGGTGTCGTCAATTTCAGACCGGCGTGTAGTCAATGCCCAGCCTTTCAAGCCCTTCTCTGCTGCAGTGGGTTTACGGAAACATATCTTTGTTGTCCTACTGGGTACAGCGCATACAAGAACCCGCCTCACTCTTGACAAAGCAGGAGACCACAGACATCAGACCCAAAAAACCCCCCCCCCCCCAAAGGGATTGGTATTTGATCTATTCCATGGGCCTTGTCTTCCGTTTTTGTGCCTAGTCTTGTGTCTGTTCTGTTTTACTGTGTCAACCAGTTTTTTGTTCTGTATGGATTCACATTGCGAGCAGCCGTTGGAATCGGAGAACTTCCGCTGCACTCGCCCTGTGACGTCAAGATCCGCATTCAGGTCCTGTTAGGTTGAGCCTGCCTTTCCCTCAGTTTCATGTCCGCATTTCGAACCACCAAGAAATGGTTTCAAACTTGTTGTCAGCATTTTGAATGGTCGTGGAACAAAGCATAAGAATACAGACACAGTCTATGACTACGAGCTTGCGGAGACGAACCAGTACACACGAATGCTAAAGCCACGAACTGGGTCGTCTACGAAACATCGCATCCTTTTTGACAGGGGCCATATTGGGGAGTGAACACGGAGACAATAGCCGACGTGACAAAACGTAGGTTCGCATCGGAACAAAATCGTAAAATGGAAGCAATCCGACATGAATGACCGGGCCAAAGGGTGTCTCGATTAACAGTGCTTCTCTCACTCTCCCCAGTGCTGTGGATGCAACCTCGGCCGAATGGAGGGAGGAACTAGAGCTCGATCTTGTTGCATACTTTAAAGAAAACAGCAACGGGTGTTATGCTCTGACAGGATGTGTTGGATTCAGTTATCTGCTGACTGTGTGCTCTGGTACACTGGAAATGGTGGGGGACTGTGGTTGTGGGTACAGTTTTCTGCATGCTTTCTTTTGTTTACGAGATCTTCCCCACCAGTGCGTGTCTACCATGGCTCGATATGTGCACGGATCTGTTGGAATGTGTCATATTCCTGTGTGACGATGATAGTGGTGGTGATGTTGATGGATAGTTGCCCTGTGATCCTAATGGTTAGCTGAAGCTGATACAGCTTCCTCCCCCTGTCGTGCTTTCTTCAATTGTTTTGCAAAAAAAGTCACTGCGTCGAAGGATCCGTCAGAGTGGCACACCATTGGTGATGCACCTGTCCATCATTCCCAGAGTCCAGCTCTACCACTTCCTCGCACTCCCCAATGCAACTGCCCTACACATCCACTGTCATTCACCGATTGAAATTCTCAAGTATTAACTTTCAGAGAACTCTGTTTGTGCTCCATGTATTTTCCACTATGGTGGCTACTTGGGCCAGTGATTGGAACGCTTGGTCGCGCAATGCAACAGACACAACTCTAGCTCTCGCAGGACATCCTGCAGCCAATTGCCTATTTCACGTTACGGCCATCGTTGAGCATAGCCGTCAGTGAGAAAGCGGAGCTGAGAGAAGAAGGTCATGCTCGAATCATGCTCGATCACACTGCTCTCATCGCCCGTCCGTCGGAGGGACAGTTTTTCTCCTCTGATTTGAGAAAATTCCGAGCCGCTCAAGTGGGCATATAATACTTGAACTGAAGGAGATTTGCCCGGCCCTTAAACCGGAGTCAAGATTCACAAACCGGCCGATACGGGGAGGAGCAATTGAAGGCTTTTCCACTGTGGAGTGGAAACGTGTCATTCTCAAGAAAGATATGGTAGACAATTCGTGATCAACCGAGCGGCAGCCATTGCACCTGGAATGGGGTGTACTTATCCTGTCCCCTTTGTAGAGAACAGTATGAAGAAGAAACAGGAACGACCACGGCACCAAGAACGAAAGTGTGACGAAAGAAACAAGAGGACACATTGCTCGATCGGAAGTATATACATATTTTTCTGAGCGTTCAAACTCAGCTCTCCTCCGTCGGCTACATAATATATCAGTGATAAAAGCCTACGCATATCACTGGACATTTTGGGAAGATTGCTGGGTTTGCTGTTGGAATCAATCAATGACAGCGAGAAATGATACAGCTCTTCAGTCATTAACGACAGACTGTTGCACATCCCGTGATTTATTGGAAGGGCGTCATGTGCTAAGTGTTTATACTTCGGGCGCGCTCTCAGCCAGAATCCTCCAAGGAAGTGTGCTGTGTTAATATTGTCCCCCTGCTTGGACGACAATGGCAAGAAGCGCTGGTGACGGTCATCTTGTCACCACTGCCAAATGTAATCCCATGATGTGGTGGTCTGTAAAATCAGTTTTCTTTTTACCTGCGGTAACAAATGGGCGCATTTCAACTATTGTTTCGCCCGCTCCTCACGAGCTCGGTAAGACCTCGTCCTCCTTTGACACAGTGAGTAGACAAGTTTTTACCCACCACCACTTTTCACCTCAGAGGCACAGCTTACGCGGATCGGTCGCCATGTAAATTGCATGGCTTTTCTGATCGACCAAAGTTTGTTGCTGGCTTTCTTGTGATATCACCGATGTATCAGCGGGGCCAAAGTTACGTCCATGTCGCAGTCACAAACGCCTGGGCAAAACGACTCGCCCCATGCGGTCACTGCTGTGTGAAATGTTCCGGGAGAGAGAAACAGAGCGACTGCTGGAGAGGGGACCGGGTGAGCTGGTTCAGAAAGTAAGCTCCGGATTTGGCTCGGTTTGTGTGAGGGTCTGGACAGGGACGACATATTGTCTGACAAAAAGTGGAGCCCTGCGCCAAATTTTGAAGGGGGGAGGGGGACACATTTCAGTTAACAGTCAATGTTCATCGAGAGAACTGGCCCTGTCTAACTCCCACGGGCTTTGTTCAATGAGCGAATTACAGATAGTAAAGCTATTGCCCCTGACACAACTCTGCAGACAATACATGTGTTTTTTTGCTCACACGGCAAGGGGACAACCAAGGAAGTCATGAAAAGTCGGATTCTTGTTGTTCGCTTGTCTTTGCTTGTTTCCGCCCCCCTCCCCCCCCGCCTCGTTTCGTTTCGTTTCGTCTCCCCTGACTTTCGCGCTTCCCCAGCTCTCTCCCACTCTCGTGCAATGAGTCTTTAAACCCCATCTCCTTTGTTATGTTTCACACTCTACCAACTTTTTTATCTTCATCGATGTCTTATGTGTGCCCCGTATTTTCATTGCTTCACGAGCGGCGTTCTTTATGGAGAGATCTATGAAACCTTACCGGACGCAATATCTGGTCACAAGGCAACAAATTCATCATCCGTCTGGGGAGGCCTGCTGCATTGGTGGTGGTCTCCATGTTCCCTCGCAGTTGATTCGAAAAGTGTTCACGACTGCTCGTGGCTTTCATGCGGGTGTTGTGGCTTTGCTTCACTTCTTTGTCCACGAGTTCCAACGATTCACGCGAAGTTATTCACAATGCCCAAAAAGCATGTCTTCCTCCAATGTCTACGTGTGCCGTCTCCTAGGACAAATGTCCTTTTTGAGCCTTTCGATTGTTACAAAATTTGAGACCAAAAAAAAAAAAGAGGATTTCCCGCCCCACACAGAGAGGCCACGGCGGCGGTCCACCGCTTAAGTGTTTATTTTCAATACGGACTACCATTGGACAATCAATAAGCATATTATAAGGATCTTGTCTGGTAAGCCATGGTTGGGGCACGGTCCCAACCGGCCATACACACGTTAATGAGCATACGCGTGTTTCGGCTCTCCCTTCGGGTCGTTCTCCAGCAATGACTGTCCGTGTGTGTGAAGGAGTGTTCCAGCACGAACAACATCCACGCACAGCATGGTAGCCTACGATTGCACAAATTCAGAGTAACTCCCAACCGATATCAAATTGCTGTGGATTCAATGGAAATCTCTGTGCCGGTTTTTGGCTTCCGTGAGCACGGATCATCTAAATGACCCAACCCTGCGTGGGGGGGGGGGGCTGGCCGAATGGATTTGGACTTTGTCGTCAATTTCCGGATGGAATGCTGCAATATCCCAGAATAGGTGGGGTCTCTGTTACTGAACATGGTGTGTGCTGTTACTGCAAGACAACATCCGCTGTCGTCAATTGTAGCTTGGGAACGCATACTGCACCAACCTCCCATGTTATTTTCAAGCCAACTTGGACACATGAAAGTGGTTACCAACCTCTGCCCCATAAGTTAAGGAGGAATCTGCCTAAAAACATGCACCGTAATATAAGG
>PDIP01000045.1:9564-33280 GCA_002811645.1 Corallochytrium limacisporum
GGGGGGCCGGTGGGGGCCTCTGGCCCCAGCGGGATGTTGGGACTATAGGGACCGCTACGGCTGCGGACGACCGGAGAACTCCCCTTGGGATTTGTTCCTCTGCGGATCTAAATGCGTCAGTACAAATTCTTGGGTTAAACTGATGCAATCGGGAATTGTGGAGTTAAAGAAGGACCAGAACGAATCTCACTGAACGTGCGCAATTGGTTGATTCCAACTAGTGATCCGTGCTGCTATTTGACGCATCTTTGCATAGTCTTGCACCATACTTGACTAAGAATCGTTAACCTGCGATCATAGCCGCATAGCGACTGCGTGTGCGCGGCTCTGTGTATCTAACTGCACTTCACCCTGGGAACCCCCAGACCACATTTTGCACGAACTTCACTTCAACACCTCACAAGTAAACACTGCACAACACTCCACTTCAGCAACTATGACCACTACCAAGAACACCAAGAACACTGGAACCACCGAACAGGCCCCCAAGGCCGAGGTGGTCAGGCACAACGACGCGGACAAGCCCCCGTACTCGTATGCTAACCTCATTGCCCAGGCTATCAGCAACGCCAAAAATGGAAGTCTCACGCTTGCCGGCATTTACGACTGGATCGAGGCAACGTATCCCTTCTACCGTGGCCTGAAGACTGGCTGGCGTAACTCAATTCGCCACAACCTGAGTTTGCACCAGTGCTTCATGAAATCCGCTAAGGCCAGCCCTGACGGTGGCAAAGGTTGCCTGTGGTACATCAACCCCGAATACGAAGATCTCGTGCTCAGCGGTGATCTCAAGAGCAACCGCATCCCCAAGAAGAAGACGACCCTTGATCGCAAGAAGCGCAAGCACCGCGAGAATCTCGAGAACGAAAGGAAGCGCCTACGTATGGAGAAGGCAGAAGCACGTAAGGTGAGTGAGTCAACTACAGTGGTCGAGAATGCTATCGACAGCGCCGACCACAGCCCTCTGGCCAGCGGAGAGACCACGCCGGACAACCCCTTGTCTCCTGCTGTTTTCTCTCTGGACGAGGCTCTCCCGGACGACACTGATGCTATGGAGCCTGGTGCTGAGCTGGACATCGTTCTGTCCAACCTGATTGAGAATGATGACCTCAGCACTGTCGGTCTTGATAGTGACGAAACGGATGCCTACTGGGGCCTGGTGACTCCTGCCTCTACCACTGGAGAGGCTGAACATGACTTCCTGAGCAAGTCTCCCATGGACAATGACCTCACTGCCGGTATTGATGAAGAGGTCATTGAAACTGACAACTTCAACAACGATATGAGCGAGTCTCCCTTTGCCGCTTGGCCCGTAGACCTCGCCTTCTAGACTTTTAGTTATCGAAAACAACTCACATTTTGCACATTAGCTACTTCGTCATCAAACCAAAAAACCACACAAAACAGCACTGTAGACATGAGCACTTACATCTAGACGATGCAATGCAATATCAGCATTCAAAACATAATAGTAAAACAACATGTACATCCATAGAGCATAGAAGCTTCGTTTCATTGTGTTAGCGGCCCAAAGATGATGTAAGATGCCCCCTGCCACGTCAAGTAGACCAGCAAACTCACTATATTACCGGATTGTCATCTAAGAGACTTTTGCAAAGTCTTTGAGACGATTCCGACGTGGGTAACTTAGTCCAGGACGGGTGCAGTCAATGCAGCGAAGACGTCGACAAAGGGAGCGACGTGCCCTTGGTCCCGTTCCGCCTGCCAAGCGGGCGCCACGTAAGCAAACACTGAAACCCTAGTTTTAACGACTTTAGCTGGACAATCTTTTTTCTTCATATCTTTCTGTTTTTCTGACTTCTTCCTTCTTTTTTCTAAAGTCTGCTCAAAGGTCCCCGGCTCTCCCTCCCTTTTTTTCATTCCACGATCCTTCATTTGCTTGGGCTTTATCTCCCTCTAAACCCCTCAGCACCCCCTGGGGGAACAGGATCTTCCCGAATGGTATGGTGAGCAACAGGTCTCGCGATAGGGAAGTTTTGGTTGATGATACAGGGGGCTTGTGTGTGGGAGGACATGCAGGTTCGGGTGCTGGGGCAAAGAGGTCTTGGTAGTCCCATGATAGCCCGAAAGAACCAAGAGCATCAGCAGCGATCGAACATACTGCTCACGCAGTACGCGCTTGGAATGCCCCTGTCCGAGTTACAGTACCACACCAGTGGTGCCCAACTTTCGCTTTGCACGATTGCTGCGAGAAGGTTCCGGAGCTTAAAAACAGGCCCCCTTGTGTCATTCTTTGTGGCTTTGACCAACCACACCAGATCCTTTTCTTACTTGGCCCCATCATACTACCGCCACATATTGGTCTAAGCCTACCCCCCTGAACCTAGAAATGGGAGTCTTTTTTCCCGCAACGACCAGAGAAAGTTAGAAAATCGGAAACGGACCTTTCCTCTCCATGTTCCGTACCCTTCCTTGGGCAATGCGTCAATTCCCTATAGTTTCAGTATTACGTTTGACTAATTCAGATTTTGATTTCAGGGAAAGATATGCGGTACTTTCTCTATAGCGCTGATTGTGACCACGAGGCCCCCTTTGCTCTTCCCTGTCTCCTTTCTGGCCGTTTGGTAACTTTTGGGAATGCATACCGTCAGTACTAGTGGAGTGCTGGTATTAGGCAACGCGTTGAGTTGATCTATTGCAGGGTGTACTTCTTCGGGAACCCCCCCCTCTCCATCCTCAACTTTCTCGGCTCATTTTCTTCTTTGGCGCCCTGCTTTTACGATCGATCACTGACTCGGCCAAAACGACTGTGCGTGTCCATACCGTCTGCTCGCGGAGTCACCTCCAACTTGCCATTTGGGAACAAAAAGTATGCAAGTAATTTCTGCTGTAACACTGAAGCGACTAAGAATACTGAAGGACGCGCGCACCAAAGTGGGAAAGAATTTTGTATTTCTTGCCGGAAACCAACTGAGATGGCGTTCTGCAAGGGGGGTGTGCGGCGCCCATTCCCGTCAGGCTCCTCATAATGAGAGCTAGGGGACAGTGTTGTTCACACACACATACGGACATGCCAAACAAAATTGTGTGGGGATCTAACACAAAAGTCGAGAAAAAGTCTAGCCCAGGGGTCCCGTTTGCGATCCCCTACCGGGCGGCCCATGTGTGGTAGCGACAGTGGTTGAACACGGTTCTCGAACGAATTTGGAAGTGATCTGAGTACGTGTTCTAGACAGCCAATTACCTCGGTGTCAACGTCAATCCAGTGCTATCCGTAAGCGATAGCGAAGGTGTTTTGCAACTGACGCTTCTTCGTACTTCACACGTTTACGACAAAAGCAACCATTGTCTAGGAATGGATCTATACTAGTCTTATAAGGTGTAAACATGACACGCCCAAGGTGCTTCTTCGATATCTCCATTGGTGGTATCCCCCATGGCAGAGTCGTCTTCGAGCTCTACAACGATATTACCCCGAAGACAGCCGAGAATTTCCGCGCCCTCTGCACTGGCGAGAAGGGAACCGGTGGCAGCGGAAAGCCGCTTCACTACAAGGGCAGTCTGTTCCACCGTGTGATCAAGAACTTTATGCTTCAGGGCGGTGATTTCACTGCTGGCAACGGTACAGGAGGCGAGTCCATCTACGGTGAGAAGTTTGAGGATGAGAATTTTGATGTGAAGCATACCAAGCCTGGTCTGCTGTCCATGGCCAACGCTGGACCCAACACGAACGGCTCTCAGTTCTTCATCACAGTCGTTCCCACTCCTCATTTGGACGGTAAGCATTGCGTGTTCGGTGAGGTCATTTCTGGTATGGGGCTGTGCCATTATATTGAAGAATTGCCAACCTCTGAAGACCGTCCTGAGCAGGACGTGATCATCGCTGAGTGTGGAGAAGGGGAAGGCTCCCCCTCGGGAGATACGGAGGTTCCATACACTCTCTTCCCGAACGGTGATGATTTGAAGGCAGCTGGTGATGTTGAGGCCGTTTTGAACAAATTTAGGGAGCTCGGCAATGATGCAGTCAAGACCAAAGCCCCTGGTAAGGCTATTCTCTACTATGAAACTATGGAACGCTGGGCTCAACTGAAAGCGGACACATCTAACGGTGAGCAGACTGATGCCGAACGAAAGCTCGTTGCCGTTGCCAATCTAAATGCATCCGTCTGCCACCTGGATCTTTCACGATTTGATGATGCTATCGCATGCGCAGAGAAGGCCATCAATGGCACTGGCCTGACGGATGTGCAGAAGGCAAAGGCATACTTCCGCAAAGGCACCGCTCAGGCTAAGCTGAAACAACGTGAGGATGCTATGGCCACTTTTGAGGCGGCCAAGGACCTAGCCCCGGAAGACCAACGCATCGCCAATGAACTCGCCCGTGTAAAGAAGGAAATCGAGACGGCCAAGAAGAAGGAGAAGGACATGTACTCCAAGATGTTCAAATAGATATAAAGGCTAACATAGGCGGTGTAGATATGTGATCCCAACTGCGATGGGTGCACAGCAGTTGTACCCAATCGTGTGGTCTTTACGCTTACCAACAGCCCCCCCCCCCCGGCGGGGGGAACCCTTCCGCTTCACTGGGAGGAGAACGAAAAACATTTCAGAATAAGGCCCTTTAAGACGTTTCCCTCCCTTTCGACACCTCACTATGGTCCCCGGATGCTGGTGACTATGGAATCAGAGCGGGTGCGATCTATAAAGTTTCTCCACCTGGTTCTTAGAATGTGAATTGTAGGTATCACATCCCTCAAGAAGCTCCAGGTATTCATGGAGGGACTACACGACCAGCATTATTTGTGAATTGCCTTCCGAAACGAGAGATCGCCACTTACAAACTAGATATCACTACGAGAGATGTAAATTGTGACGGGAAGAACAGAATGCTAACCGGCCCTCCGCTGTTGTGCGTAAGTGCGACAATATGCTCGGTCACTGTGACAATCATGAGCACGTAGAACAGACTCTATTTGGGAAGAACAATGTTTGTATACATAGAGGCCATGAACACGTCCCGGGGTATCTTGCAATCAGCAGTCTCAGTTGTCTTCCAGACGGTAATGAAAGTGACTCACGGTCTAAAAACGTTATCTTCTTGACATGGATCCCGAATGCGAACCTTGCTTCGAGTTCAACAGACTCCCCGGTTCACAGCCCGGCTCCAGCTGAACCATTTATTGAAAAAATAGGAAGACCTGGCAGCGAACTCAAGATCAAAGTGGAGAACATTAGGGCCGTTTATGTTTCCAGTCAGTCTCGGGACAAAGGCTCAAATTGCACGACAGGAATAGCTCTACTCTTGCTGAAGGGTGCAGGTCAGAGCCCTCCAATGCATTTCCACAAACCTGGTTTGGACAGCTTTCTGGAATACTTTGCTGAGATCGTTGGACTGCGGGCGTCGATCAAAACCAAAGGTCTCTACCTCGCTGGAAGAGCACGGAGGTCCTTTGGAAGTAGTAATTCTTCTGGAGGCAGGGACTCACCGAAATCATTGACACGGTCAAGCATGGGTGGTATGGGTGGTCATTCGAAGAGCCGTGGACTACTAGAACCTAAAGATCTTGACCGTCCAAGATCAGTGGGCTCTCCTCTTCAGCAATCCATGAGCCGTGGTGCGGCCAACGAGGCTCCGTCCTTCTTCGACACCTTCAATAATGCGTTGGAATCGGGGACGAACTTCATTAGGAAGCTTAGCAACACCAGTAGAGGCTCTAATGGGGGCCACGAAGAAGAAAAGTATGTTGGCATAGAAATTCTTCTTCGAAGATATTACAGCGGGCTGAGCTCTGAGAGAGAAGACAAAAGACCGGTTTACATTCCAATCACGAGGCCAATGACCGATCAGGCACCTCTGGGTCCTGTAAATCCTGACGAGTGGTGTGCGATCTTTCAGGCCACTGGACACTCTCCGCAGGACGGAGAGTATTCCAAGGGTCACGAGCTGTACAAGCAACTTACCAGGCGAGCGGAGAAGATCCTTGACGACCATTATGGACTGGACATTACTGTGACCAGCGACGAGGACCTCATTGAGTCGGTAACGAGGATCAAAAGTGATGTGCGTCGACTGGATCTAACCGGATTTCAGGGTGATCCGCAGATCATACGACACAAGATTCAAACCGGCCTAATCATGTATTTCTTGATGCAGAAGTCAGTCTTCTATGTCCAGGGAATGGCGGACATATATGCAATCCATCACTTAGGCTGTAAGGATGACAGTCACAGTAATGAGGCTGTGTTCTGGTGCTTCGTGGGCCACATGTCTCGTGAAGCCCAGCTCTTTGTGGATGACCAGACGACCATGAATCAGCTCATTGACACGTTCAGGATCTTGATCCAGATCCTAGACCCAGGGTTCTATAGTCACTTAGAGAAGCATGATGGTCTTCATCTCTTTTTCTGTTATCGGTGGTTCCTGCTAAGTTTCAAGCGAGAATTCGCTGTCCAAGAATGCGCTCATGCATGGATGACGATCTGGCGCAGTACGGCTGGAGAGTACTTCAAATGCTTAATCGCTTTCGCTATCATTCATTCCTACCGTGATGTTGTCCTCGATCAAAAAATGGATGTCGATGATACCCTTGAATTTCTAGGTGCCCTCAGTACCAAACTAGATTTTCGTACAGTGATGATGAAGGCCAGAAGTCTAAAGACCCTCTTGGAGAAGCAACATTATCTGCCCGGAGAGCTCAAAGTGTTTGGGAACAAGGAAAACGAGCAACTGGAGTAACGACCTACGAATCAAAACGCGACATCATAAATGACTAGTGAACAGTGGTTTCATAGTGTACACTGACCCATGGAATTTATAGCATGTTCATGATACTGGCCAGTGAATCCATCACTTTGTGCTTCCATGGGATGCGACTACGCAGGTATCTAACCCCGGGGCTGCTGAATGTGACCAACTTGAATGCCGTTGTGCATGGGCTCTCTGGCTGGCAGCTTCTTAGCATTCTTGGGCTCAAAATTTTGGCGCTGGTGTATTTGGGCTGCGACAACTTCCTCTTCACTGGGAGCACGTACCACGGGACCATCATCCGGGAGGTTTGCATGAGCAGGTCTGTTGGATTAGACGAAAACAAGAAAAAAAACTATGTTAGTCTGACTGCTGATCATTCAACAACGTCGATAGAGATGCTTTGTACTTACTCTGTATTTTCGGCCCTGGTCTCGGAATGTTTGCGCACCCTTGTGCCGCCAACACGATCGGCAGGAGGGTGACCGGCTAGCTTTGACTCAACAACCATGGTGACTCGTCCGTATCAAACTTTGTTCTAAGGCTACAAAAATGTTCCTCAAGAAACCCTCTTGTTGGAGTTATCGAATACTCTACGGTGTGTCTCTCGTACCTGCACACCTCTCATGATCGTACTCATACTCGCCTCGACAGCGCAACTGTGTGGCTTGTTTCCGCAGTACGGGTACGTTTCGGGTAGGTGATTAGTGTCGATGCCAATTGACTTTTGCTTGTTTGGAGTAATGATTGCGGCCGTCGCGGGTCATAGGCCTGCTTGCACCTCGCACTCGACACAAACAAGAAGAGAGGCAGAAATGTGTTTAGCCCGTTCGGACACTATGGACACAGTACGGGTCTCTCATTCCCCGGCCGGTACACCTCGCCCTTCGTTCCGCCAAAAGCCACAAATCGCCCCAGGGACACCCTTCCTGTCCCGGGTGCGGTAGTGGGACTACGGCAGGCAACAAAACCGATGAACGGGCAGTAGAAAACGGCAAATTCTCTCGCCGTCTGCAGGTCTCGCAGAGCTGTGAAACAGAAGCGGTGGTGGTGGTGAGGGGGGGGGAAGTTTGGAGGGTTTGCGGTCGGGGGTTGAAAGAAAACGCAATGGAGCCCATTCTTTGCACATCATTCGCAGTCCTCGATTCGATTTAAAGAGTCTGGCCAAACACACTGCACAAGCAAAAGAAAGCGATCGAGTGCGTAGAAAGTAACACTTTTCACCGGGGAAGATGGTGCTTACCTTCCACAGTCCAGTTTGAAGCCAAAAAGTAACAAAGGCCTGTGCTTACACATACCGAGAGATTCTTTGAACACAGCAGCAACGCAGCCAACAAAACCATCACATGTCGGTGGTACTCGGTTTATGCAGATCGTACTCTGTTTACCCTTTTCTCGGTTGGATGTGGGTGGGTTTGAGGGTGTTTATATATGAAACTACTTTGGTGGAGAGGTTTCTGTCCACCTGTCCCTGTACAAAGACTATGGGGGTGTCATAGAAGCCCGGAAGTGGGGAGAATTCCACCCATTCGCAGCGCTACGACAAGGCTCCTCCCCCTCCCCAGTTGTCTCCCCGGCCGTGGCCCCCCCCCCCCTTTTCTTTTCCTCCCAATGTTTTCATAGTTTCGGTGCGGGAGAGGTCGTGTAGCTAAAGACTGATACGGCGAGTCCCATATATGCTTGCGTCAGTACCTACGCAGAGTGCAGAGTAGCTTTGCTCCCCTTGCAGAGCTTTGGCTTCGTACGGCTGGGACCCGCTTGAACGATCAGTGTCTGCAGTATACTATCGCCGCCGATACATCTGATCACAGCATTCGATAATGCCGGACATATAGCGTTGCCAATGCTGATTGGGACGAATATGGCTCGGATTCTCGTTCAGGCGGATGGACCCAATGGAATCGGAGATGATCTTGAGTAATTGGTTGAGATCTTCCGCGCTCATTCCAGTGCCACGGATCAGGTCCAGAATCTTGTCATCGACATCGATGAAGATGTCCTTCAGTTCACGGCTCTGCCCCAATCCAAACCCAATGTTAAGAAGCGCACGGAGCAGCTTGTATAGGATCGATGACAGGGCCTTGAAGGCATATTGCCCCTGTGTCCGTGCTAAAATCGCTCTCTTGTACCGGTCCATCAAATCACGGTCATTTAGTAACGTGATTCTCAACTCGCGCAGGTCTTGAATGAGAAATGGATCCAAGTCCTCTCCAGGGTCTCCATCAGGAATGCACCAGGCATCCATAATCGCGGCAGTACTCTTCTCAAAGACGGTCAATGGATGACTGGCCATCCTCTTCTTATGGGTTTCGATTCTGTGGCTGCTCATCCAGAGAATCCTCGCATATCTTGTTGCTAGTTCTCTACTAAGATAGAAGGATTCCTCAATCCTCGTAGCATATCCGCCTTCATGATCTTCCAAGTCCTTAAAGATCCGTTTGAGATTGTCGAATTGCCTCCTGCAGCTTCTCATTGGAATCTTGTGGCTCTCTGTAATGTAATCAAGGTCCTTTCGGAGACGAGAAGAAAGTTTCTTACCCAAAATGGCACGGAAAAATTCATCATCAAAGGAGTAATACTGTTCAACCAACCATGACTGTGTAGGTGCCTCGATAGGAAAGACCATCTGCCCTGACAGATACCGGGGTGCCTTCAGATACTGCTCTAGAACATGGAACGCACGGTAGCCATGTAGAAGTGCATCTCTGCGCATGTAAACACTATCGCCTGTTCGATAAAAGTTACTTGCACGGTCTACTGTAAATCCTCGAAGCCATAATAAAAATATATCCTTGTCGATGAGGACAGAGTCGGACACGTAGAGGTCCAAATCTGTCATACTCACAGTCGTTGCCTGTCAGTGCTCACATGTTTGCCTGTCCGTGAAGATTCGCGACGTTTCACATCGTTTCTGGTCTACTCTTCGTTTTTCATCCGTGGATAATGGTGTAGTGTCGCATAAGAGCTATCTCAAAGAGCGCAGTCTTCATAAATACCATTGAGTATCACCTGTCACCACCCGGGTTGGCTCATGGAGTCAACACCACCCCCCCCCCCGGCCCCCTTCCCTACTCATTGTATTCTGACGGGCGTTCAATGTTAGATTTGAGTAGATTGAGTAAGGAATCAAAATCGGCCCGCGTCCTGGGCTCCAAAGCCACTGGGTTGTGTCTGGATTCGGTTTCCCCCACCGAGATCCCTTCCAGTGTGTTTTTGCGCGCACAAAATGGTTTGCTTGGCTGGTTGGGCACTTTCAGTGGGGAAGTCTCAAAAGAGGCCCTAGCCGGCCGACCAACCGCGCTCGGACACCCCATTGAGTCCTTTGTGGAATGGATTCCGGTGCCGTTGGCGTAGCCGTGGCCAAAGGGTAGTTGAGCAATGTACCATAGAGATGGAGAGGTCCTGAGTATCAGGGACCACCAACGAATTGGATTAGTATTCAATGTCCATCCTCGCAAGAAAAGATGGACGACGTTTTGACAAACACGCCCATAATCTTAGACAATGGGACAGGATTCATCAAGGCAGGATTTGCAGGCGAAGAAGCTCCTAAGGCATTCTTCAATAATGTCATTGGACGGCCGAAACACATTCGGGTGATGGGATCGAGTGTGGAAGACAAAGGTGTCATCGGCAAAAAGACGCAGGAAAGCCGTGGCCTTTTGCGACTGTCTGGACCCATGGATCATGCCATAGTCGAACACTGGGATGACATGGAGACCATTTGGCAATATGCGTTCGAAGAACTTGCAGTGTCGTCAGATAATCATACATTGCTAGTAACAGAAGCAGCGCTGAATCCGCGGAGTCACCGTGAGAAGATGGCAGAGGTATTTTTTGAGTCATTTAATGTGCCGGCACTGCATTTCGCCCTACCAGCCGTGCTTTCTTTATATGCCACAGGACGAACAACGGGGTTGGTTCTGGATTGTGGTGAAGGTGCTACACAGTGCGTGCCGGTTTACGATGGCTTTGCTTTACCCAAGGGTATCTTCCGCAATGACATTGCGGGTTGCGACGTTACTCGGCAGCTTCAGCTTCTGCTCCGCAAGGAAGGGTACCTCTTCAACACCTCTGCCGAACTGGACTTGGTGAGGACAGTGAAGGAGGCAGTATGTGCAGTGTGGTCTCGGAAAGAGGCAGGTACAGCAGTGGCAAGTGAGATGGGCATGAAGGCCAGTAAACAAAAGGCTGCTACCTACACGCTTCCCGATGGGAAGCCTATTCGGGTCGGTGGTGCTCGCCATGCTGCTTCAGAAATTCTCTTCCAACCCCATCTTGTTGGTGATGAAGCTCTTAGCGTCCAGGAAATGCTTGCAAGTGCTGCTCAGAAGGCTGATGTAGATATCAGGAGCCATTTGCTGTCGAATGTTCTGCTCAGTGGGGGAGCGACGCTCACGAGAGGGTTTGGTAAGCGTGTTGTGGAGGAACTGCAGGCCAGCCCTTCCATTGCACGTGGAACAAAGATTCGTGTGAGCGCTCCCCCTGAACGTCTTTACACGGCCTACATCGGTGGAAGTATTTTGGCATCATTGAATACCTTCCGGAGAATGTGGGTGACTTCCGCAGAGTACCGTGAGCATGGACCCACTATCTTCAGTCGTCGTAGTTTTGGGTAAGTAGGATTCTCTAGTCGAACGACAGAACCGAGTAGTGTATAGAAGTACGACCACAGCCTTCGTTAACCAAATCAAGAGACGCACCATGAGCCAAATTTATCGAAATTCTTTTCTTTATATACAATCTACTTTGGGATGTGCCTGTTATTGCACTTAGTATTTCATATTCAATACCTCTTATTGGAAGTGTTACAGCAACGCCAGCATTGCTGCTCACTAACATCTTCCAAAATCCCATTAGAGTCCTTGAAGTCCTTGTTTGTTTCAGTAACGGTCAGATTCCGTCACGGGCAGGGCAGTGTAGGAGTAGTACATGGAGGCCGATTGGGGCGAGATGCGTCGAACGTGACCCCGCTGCTGGGCCCCGGTCCTGGTCCTGGTGAGCTGACCGCGATAGAAACTGAGATCTGAATTCGCCAAAGTGCCGCTCCACTGGCGAATCATAATGTTGCCAGCGCTGTGCACATAGAAGAGTGTTAGGAAGATCATAAAAAGACACATTTTCACACGCGGCCAAGGGCTGTCAATTGAGTAGCCAAAGTACAAAAACAGATCATAAAGCAGAATGGCACCCATGAGAGCCGCAATTGTCTGCAGCCAGGGCAGACCATGGCGCTTTGATGCTGAGTACTCGAAACCTAGGCTTCCTACCTTTTCCATATGCTGCTGTGCGGCAAAGAGCATACGCAGGTAGAGAGCAAAGGGCAGCAACATGTAAAAGATGAGCCAGGTCGGGAACACCAAATAGGCCAAGCGCGGTGGCAATTGATTTGGAGTGGACCAGAATGCCAGCAACACGGCTGTGATAAAATTGGTTAGGGGGAAGAAACGAGCGAATGTGGTCTTTGGGCCGATGCGGATGGCCACAATGGTGAGCAAGTTCGGATTCTCAATCATGCGGGTGTACAGAGGACCCCAACAGAGAGAAGTAAACATGATACCAATAGCCCCCATCAAGGACACAAAGAGACCAGTGCTCCATCCAGCAACGCCACCTTGGCCATCATCGCCACCTTGTAAACGCTCCCGATGCCTGTTCCATTCCCAATTAAGATCCAGCAAGGGATAGCCCCACCACTTCCATGGTTTGCTACTCAACAGCGTATAGTGAATAATTTTCAGCTGCTCCGGCATGAACAGCCATTCACCCCGAAGATAGTACATTGCCACATCCGCATTGTACCCAGCGCTCAAACGCTGCACACCGCGCTTTGGTTCCGGGTTCTTGGGGTTGAACATGGGTGCGTAGCGGAGCGTGTTGAAGTATTCGTTCAAGAAACCCTGGTCTCCACCAGTGTAAGAGCCCATTGTCTGCAAGTTATTTACCATGTCTTCAAAAAGCTCCATATCTGGCTTCAAAACCATGACCCCGGAATTGAACATATCCGAGTGACGTACACTAGCACAGAACTGTGCACAGTCAAATAACTCGTCAATATTGCTCAGCACCAAGGTGTCCAAGTCCAGATACACTACCCTCTCATACTCTGTCAAAGTCCACATATATAGTTTAGAAATGACCTTGTTGAAATGCGCCGGCGCATTCTCGTACGGGTTTGGAAGGCTACGGATGCGCTTCACAATCCAGCCGTCTCTGGTCAACAATTCAATTTGCTCCGAGGTGACATCCTCGGTCACAATGATAACTAAATCATGTTCGGTGCCAGTTTCCCGCAAGCTTTGTCCCAAAACCCTTGCTCCAAGAATGGCATCTCCGTAGAGTAATGTTGCATATGCCAGTCTAGAGTTCTGTGACTTATGTGATAACCGCCGTTGAGCTGTGGGGTTGGCCTCGTCGCCTCCTGATGCAGTACCACCATATTCTGTTTCGCTATAGTCCAGGTCAATTGCCTGTACACCAGCTGTGTTAAAAGTTAAAATTATGCACAAAATTGCTACTATAAGAGTGGACCAACACGGCCGCCGGTACCGTGTGGGTACTGACCCCCGTTGACCTATTGAGCGAGGCATGATGAACCTGCTCTGTATATATATCTAAAGGGAAATTACTATACACTCACTAGCAAAATGACATGATAAGTTGGAGTATTTTCCGCTTACAGGTTTGTATAGGGACCAAATTATAATTCTTGTCTCCGATCGCTATTTGATGTACAAATTGATTGACTCCAACATATGCAACAAAGATGCCTTACATCTTTGTACCTTCCCGCATGCGACACCGGGGTAGCGCCATGTAGACACAGAGCCAATAAGCAGATATGACGAAAAAGGAATTGTGTTCCTTTTCCGTAACAAACACTTGGTATAAGAATGCATCTGCCGAACACCGGCCCCGAGAACACAATAGCCATTGGACAGGGGAACCTTCGGGGTACTCTCGCCGTGAATATGTATCAAGAGCAGCGCTTCTTGGCCAGTATGTTTTGGACTTGTCACTTCCCTCTCTCTGTGTCTCTTAGCGAGGAATATCGAGCGTTAAGGGGAAAAAAGGGGGGAAGGGGCCCTCGAAAAAAGTTTCTCTCTTTTTTTTTGTATCACGGAACACCGGGCAGGGGGGGGGTTGGGGAGGGAGAAGTGGGTGGGGTGGGGCTGTGGTCGCTGCGGGGCACTACGGAATAAAAGTTGCAAGAAATCTGTGTGCGTCCCCCTCTTGTGTCCGGCGGATACTGGAGTGGCTCTCTTCGAGGTACGTGTTTCAGGCCTAGTCTACCGCTTTTGCCAGCATCGCCAGTTGCGTGTCTGTTGGTCAGTCCCCCCCCCTCCCCCTCGCTTCCTCGCCTGCTGTTGCTGCGGTTATCTTCGTCAAATTTTTTTTGTGTACAATTTTCCCTGAGTGTGAATGGTCTCACACGACGCCTTCCGAGCCCAGTGTCCCCGGCTTGCTCTCAACCGCTTCGTTTGATGATGAAACACATTGGAATACACGCGTGAAATGTATACACGATCACCGCCCTTTCGATTGTGTTGGAAAAGGAGGGGAGGAGTATCGACGACCTTCGTCACCCTTGCGGTAGTCGTGTGTTGCAGGGGAAGTGGGATGCGATCTCTTCCGCCCTTATGTTTGGTTGAAATTGGGTGCAGTATGGAGACAACATGTAAAAGTCTTTCGTGACCTCGTGATAAACATTTCTTTGTTGCGCTATGGAATGAGGACTCCATGTTTGTACAAGGACTTGACCGGAAACACTCTCTGATCTCGCATAGTCTCCTACCCAACTCCTGAGAAAAGAGGGACTTTAGCGGTTGTTAACCCCCCCCCCAACACATACACACACACACCAGTGGATCGGTACTCTCCAACGACCAGTCGATCTTCAAACACGCAACGCGCCACGGGAAAAGATCTTGAGCGCATACCAAGGCCACACTGAAACAACCCTTCCCTCCCACAATCCAACGTTGTCAAATCCCTTGATAAACCTGGAAAATTTTCTTTCCCCTCTATTAATATTTCCATGTTCTTTCTATACTTCCCACTGTCGGTCACACAGGAGTGAGAAGATTACCTCGTCTGAAAAAGGCACTTCTTACCCGAGTCGGATGGTTAGGATCCTCCGTCTCGTCGGAAGCCGGTTGTGTGACGGTATCACCCAGTCGATAAGACCTTAAGTTCACTTTCCTATTGAGCAACTATGGGATATTATTTGGCAAACAGAGTCGTTTCTTATATGTTTTGATGTGTGAATGTTCTCAGCGATTGGGCGCCACGTATGCTGTGCGAGTACTTCACCAAAACGCGACCAGCAGTTTCCAACAAACCCCGTACGACCACTAAACGAGGGAGAGACGTGTCGCGTAGCTTCTCTATTTCGATAGAACTCTTCAGCGTGAGGCGTCCCACTGCCAATAACGCTTACATTTTCGCGGTTGTGGCTATGCGGCACGGGTAACGCCTACGTAGTATCGCGTTCTTGCCCTTCTCTCAACAACCGGAGTATTGTTGGGATCGGGCCCGGACATGTCTCGTTCCACTTTTTCAGGCCAATGTCCTGCCCCACTTGACTCTCCGAACTAACATTACTAAAGGTTTACACCAATGTCCTTCCCGTCTTGACTCTCCGAACTAATATTACTAAAGATTCTCGGCCTCGCTTTCGGCCGGCCAACGCGGCAATGACATGTTCCTAGAAAAATCATCATATTTCCTTAACACGACCACCTTGTGCTTGGGCGCCTCACCAGTACAGAACCATTTCTCTACTATGGGCGGAAGAACGTTCTTCAACTGCGTAGGCCCCCCTCCGTCTCTGTGTTGAACACTGTGCTCAACGACGGCTGAGTGGAAACCACCTGCCAAAAACAATAGATACACCGCAAAATGGATAGATAACCCGGAACTCAATTCCGAATACGTTAAGTACTTAGTCAAATACACGCGAAACTTGAGTAATTGTTACTCCTTCTGGTGTTCGTTGCCTCGGTCTCCACCTCCGTGTCCACAAAGTGAGACAAGAGCGACCAGATGATCACTTATGCAATTTTTTTTTGTTCATCCTCCCATTGTTATCTGGTGTGTGAGAGTTTCGCGACGTCTGGAACATTGCCCTGTGTACTTAAACGTCTGGTGCAGTGGGGTTTCTCATTTGAGGAAGTCTGCGTGCTCCATTTGGTCGGTCGTGTCTTCCTGTTCGCCTTTAACGACAGTAGCCTTGACTAGAAGAAAAGTTCTTCAACAATTGTCAAATGGCACAAACACATTAAGTACATTCTCTATTAAAATTGCGATCGCTGTGCCCACCCTGTCTGGTGAGAGGAGGGCCGCCTTGTGGAGGTCTACGTAGCTTGGTTTGTACAACTTCGAGGACTAAAGGGGTCAACGACAATGCTCCTCAACTGTCGTTTTCTATGAAAACGGGGCAAACTGTGGGACAATGGATCCAAACCAATTACCTAGAAAGAAATGGTGGAGAAACTGGCTGAATGGCCTTCCAATGGGGCCCCGAAAGCCTCTTGTACCTTCCCCCCCCCGGGCCACACACCCCATGAGGGTCGTAGACAGGATATATACCAATGTATCTCATAACACGTTTTTTTTTCATTGTTTGGAGTGTTTTGCTGTATTAGAACCGTGTTAGTGGAGGAGCATTTGTATGTTCCAACTGTTATTCTCCGTTGAGAAGTTCTCTGGCGACAGGACGCTGGGGACGACCCAACGAGAGGGAGGGAATCAGCTGGGGAGGAGATGAACAGTTTGCCAAATGCACCAAAGATGCGCAAGTTTCCAGTGCATGAACGGGCAAACACTGGGTGGGTACAGAAAACACCCGATCCACCCTGGCTGCGTGCCCAAGAGAAATCGGCGATCCCGAACCAGAGCATGGAACCGTTCTCATCGAAGATTATACTGCTATCCAAATCCATTTGCTTCAAGCTACTAGTGACGTGAATTGGAAGCGATCGGCAACTGGTCCCGTGCACTCATCACAGGAACTGCCCGTCATTAAACTATGTAAATGATGTATATTGTTTTTTCTGCCAATTTTATACGTGAGGTATTCGAAAGATCTAGTACTCCTGGCGGTTGGATCGAATATGAATGCAAAATAGGCCGAAGACGGACTAAATACTATTTGCTTCGCGGTTCATCGTATGCTTAGACACACTTGTACAGTAACGAATTGGGGAAGTCTTCCCAACCGGCACCTCCGTATCGGTGGTTCCCACCGATGGACGTCCCAGCATCGCAATATGCAAGCTCCCTTACCCATCGATGATATAGCTTCAAAATTCGGGCCGCGAACTTGGTAGTGTCACTATAGAGCTAGGTAGCGCAAATCGAAACTGTGGGAGGGGTTTGCGTGCCGGCACAAGACTTGGACAGTATCAGCACGCAAGACTTTGTGAAACTACAGAATGCTGTGAATCCTGTAAGGCATGGGACATTGCCCTGCCTATCCAAGTTGTTGGCAGGATACTCCGTGAATCAAGTTTTCTGTCGACTTTGAAACCTAGGGAGGCTCTAGGTGTGTCGCGGTGACGCACAGAGGCGCTCGATGGTATTGGTGGCCATGCATGTCTGGTCCGAATTGGCTTGGAGTGTTGAATTCATCGAATACATCACAATTCACACACATCACAGACCTAGTCATTTCATTCTTTCATGAACCTGCAAGCATGCTCAAAGGATGTCTATTCATCATGAAGTCGACTTAGTAGTAATACGGATGCAAATCCGATACAGCGGCTAGGATGATGCGGGGTGGTGTTGGAAGATGACAGTGGTAGCGAATTTAGTATTGCTATTAGCAAATATTCTGGTTGAGAACTGGTGTGGTTCATTGGCTGTAATGATGATGCTATGGCCTGTAGATTAGTGACCATGATGGTAGACAGGCTGCACAGTGTGCGCACACAAACGTGTTTTGCTATGATGATGATGTGCGCCGCTTGAGTGTGGGTGCTCTCGACATCTGCCGTAAAGTTCAAGTGCCGCGATACATATTCTTCATCATTTGAGCTATGAATAGTGTCTTGAGACGAAAATATGGAAGGAGACCATGAGAAACCATTCACAACCACCAGGTATTACAAACAACTCGATCGACTTCTTGAGCGCTTCTGGCAATCTCCGTGCAGAATAATTCATTCTTTCAATATTGCATGCCTTGTACTTTCTCTGGCTTTCTCTCCGTGTCGCTAATCTACGTCAGTCCCTTCTCCCGCGGGGTGATGATTTCAATGTCCATTGGCTGAATGCTTCGTGCCTGCGTCCATGTGTTTCTTCTCATCTTCCGTTGCTTTGCTATAGATAGAAGTACCACGAATGAAAGGGAAGAAAAAGCCGTACGTTCCTTGGATGGGGCCGAGCTTCTGCTACGCGTCAACAAAGATATGATTACGCCGGAGCGTTGAACGTGGTTGAAGTGGTGGATGGGAATGAGAGTTGTAAATCATTTATCTTCGTTGTTTTGGTTGTCTTCGTCTTGGTTTTCAGTCTGTTGACATCCACCAAAGTTTCAAACAGGTCCCTTACCTTGAATTCGGATGGACAAGCCTTTGGCTCTCACAAGCAGAACAGAGAGACAAGCATTGTACGGATCCGTACGAGAGAGTCCGCGGTTGAGTGGGCTGCCAGTAACGACTTCCCCATCTATGTATATAGAATGTATAGATGGACCTTCCTGTTGGGTGGGGATGGGGCTAGAAGGATCGCAAGAGGACACCGTCTATGGATCCCATCTTTGCGCACCGTCGAGAATTGCTTTATGACTTCACCGTCTCTCAGGGATGTGCGTGTCTGCGTGTGGGTGGCCGTGCCCTCCCCTGCACACCCACCAACTCGCAAACGCACTTCCATCCACTATATGCAATATACTATATATATATAATTGACATTTTGTGTGCCCAATCAATTTTTCTATACAAATGCTCGGAGCTAATAACTAAATGTGGTGAAAACGGGAGCAAATGAAACTTCGGATCATCCCCACGTCGTCGAGCAATGTGCTGCCTCGGAGCTCTCTCGATTGATATGTTTTCACCACTACCCTCAACTGCAAAATTGTGTGGCACGGTAGGTGAAGCCGGTGGCTCCCTCGGTGCACACGATCCGGTGTTAATCAAATCGTTCCTACTGCCCCAAAAGCGATTCAGTACTCGCTTCCCAAATGTGCAGCTTCGAAGCTTGTTTTAGCGTTCGGCTTGGGTGATTGTGATCGGCAGTGGAACTAACGTCGTAGTCCGACACCTTGCGTGAATGTAATCACCAGCAGACCTCTTTATCATAAATCAGTTTAAAAAACATTCTTCGACGGTTTTGGCTGCAAATTTCTGCGCCCGTCTGGGGCTACTGGTTTCCGGTCCTGTTGCGGACAGCCTTGAAGTTCCGAAGGGACATTCGCACATTCGACCTCGTACCGAAATACTTGCCATTTCAGTCAAGTTCCACGCTGTGTGTGTGTGACAATAGTGTTCGGCCTTTCCCGTGGCGGTTTAATCTTTTTGCCTCGCCCTGTTTCTTTCAACTCTTTGTTTAAGTTCTGTTTCTAACAATTTGGGTTACTGATCGTTGCCCTTCACAACGGCAAATGGCAATAAGGTTTCGCAACCCCTCAATTTCGAGCGCACAGAAACTGGCGAAATACCCAGTGAAAAGAGGCACACCGGAAAAATCTTGAAGGTGGTCGTCAGGTCAGAATGAGTGCGCAGTAGTGGAAGCGTAGGTTCCGTATCACGACGGAAATCGCCGGGTTTCAGCCGAGATGAGTGCGACAAATATGTGTAGCCGTCCACCGTCGAGCGATGAAATCGTCTCTAATGCGACACTCGTGATTCCATACAATTTCTATTGAATATGAGCAGCAAACGAGCAGGATCCGGACGGATCAAGAGACCGTTCCGGTAGAAACACAAAAAGTCGGGATACACAGAGTCCTTTTTCGGCAAAACAGACTGAGGAACAAGGGCAATGGGGAACCGGGATGAAAACTGCCGAATTCGCTACTATAGGATTATCTGCGTACTCCAGCCTGAGGTGGCTGAAACGAAAGCCGAAGATTTTATGCCGGACTGGTCAGAATCTCTAAAATTTCTTCTAACCCATCTGAAAAATGCGTCGAAGAACCTGCGAGAATATGCAGGATGGAAAGAAGCCAGATGGAATCTTTCTTTCTGGTCCAAAAAAAAGTGAAATACGAGAACAAAACGAGAGAAACATCTAACTAAAGAGCGCATCTATCTTTCATGTTACGTATAAGAGTGTCCCTTCCCCCCTCCCCCCTTCCCCGGCGGGCCCGCGGGCGGGAGCTCCACTATGTTTAGCTGTGGAATGTTTTTGCCCAGCGCCTACTGTTTTTTCTCGAAGCTAATCTCCTTCTATGGTTTTATCATGGTTTTCTTTGTTCCTAGTTTTTCTTTCTTTATCACCGGATGGGAAATTGATCTCCGCGGGCGTTCACAAGTCTACCCAAAGCGGCGGCCACAAGCAGTACGCATTAGACATTAGTAATGGTTTCAAGACTCCGGCGCACCCACACAGAACTACCTGCGAGCACGAATGCTACGTCGCAGCGAGACCACGTCGACGACAGGAACACCGCGCAGAAGAAGGAGAAGAAAACTTGTTTGTGTGGCGTTGGACCCATCCACTGCGTGCGGAAAGGGAAAAGGCACCTAAATTTTTGGGAGCCGGGCAGTGCTGCCCTCCTGCCCCTTCGCCCAGGCAAAACTCACAGCTCATTCCGTCATCGCGCTCCTTGCTTTCTACACACGATTCTGGAGGGGAATTTTCCGAATAGGCAACAACGCTATGCAGAGAGCAGAAAGCTCTACGAAGCGCTCTCAAGCGCCACCTGGCAGGGCACCTGGGAACCATACGCTTCACGGGTCACCGCACTGACTGTTTTGGGATTGATGGAACTCCTACATTGTGAAGGAGACCACTGCCGCCCCCGATGACTGCGGCAGCAGCTAAGTGCAGCTACCGTATTGCTGTGTAGACGAATCTTTCCGACGCATCTCTAATACGTCCCCAGATTTCTGGGTACGGCTTTCGACAGTAAGTGGATACCGCTTAAAAAGCTGCCATGATAATGCCACCCCCAAAATACATGCAGGAGAAGTATGTGACCAGTGGAAACCGGGATCTCAGGCATGCTCCCCGGCACAGAGAAACAGTGGGCCGAAAGACGTACCTTCCAATCCAAACTAAAATCTATGTAAAATCAGAACATGTTTGCATATGAAATACTGACACCAATGATAGTAGTTGATTTCGAAAAAGCACTTAGTACAGATATGAAAAGAACATTTGATTCCTTGATGAGTTTTAACAGAATCGGTACCATCCCCGTGTGTGCAAGTCTTCTACCGGTGCGGGTGGTGGAGTCGAGGTTTTCATGCCATTCTGCGCAGTTATTTGGAATGTGCTTGGAGACCTTATCACAAATGTCTTACATTTCAGGATTGTGACGGGTAAGTATCCTTTAGCAGAAGTTCGTTTGTGTTCTGTTTCGACATGACCAACAGGAACTCTCCCAACATCCTGGTGGCTGGCACACCAGGTACTGGGAAGTCTACACTCGCTGAGCAGGTAGCGAACGATACCGGTCTGCGCTACATTAACGTCGGTCAGTATGCCAAGCAGAACGGTTACCTTGAAGGCTTTGATGAAGAATACCAATGCGACATTCTGAACGAGGACGCACTGGAAGACGGGCTAGAAACTGAACTGCAAGAGGGCGGAATCATTGTCGACTACCACAGTGCAGATATTATTCCCGACATTTTGGACTATATCATTGTCCTCCGCACCAACAACACATTACTCTTTGATCGCTTGAAGGCCCGTGGATACACCGGAAAGAAATTTGACGACAACATGGAATGCGAAATTATGCAAGTGATTCTGGACGAGGCGCGCGAGAAGTTCGGTATGGACCGGGTGATTGAGTTGCAGAGTGACACCACCGATGACATGGAGGCTAACATTGCGAAACTCAAGGATATGATAACAAACTTTAAGGCATGACGTAGGCGTTCGCTCAAAACTTTATGTTCTCCTGGAAAAATGATGGTGAGGAATCTGCGGCAGGGCACTATCTAGTATTCTCTGCTTTCGTCGAGGTCTTGTCCGTTGTTCTTTGGCACAAACTTGGTGTATGCTGTAAACGACTCGCCAATGCAAGAAGCACAGTTAGCAAGGTTGTTCCGTCCAGTCAGTTTCTACAAGTGTTAAAGAAGTGATAAGAATGAGAATCTGCATACCAGTTGGAGCAATGCCGTCGACCCGTTCGTCGTAGAAACGTCTGTCCTGGCCTTCGGAGCAATAGTCCCAGTCCTGTGGCTCATATCTAAGACCATCGCTAAAGGTCATGGTGCCCTTTACGGCCTTGCCGCCTTTCCATTCGGCTTCATATTTTGCTCCGTTAATAAAGTACAGGGTACCCTTACCATGAAACTGGCCGTCCTTCAGCTCTCCGACGTATTTGGTTCCGTTGGGAAATTGGTAGGTACCGGTACCCTCGAGGCTGTAGATTTAAATTGGTTTCAGTGGTCATACCATGTTTGTTAGTTGCCGTTTATTGCATGTCAGGACCCGATCTGACGCTGTCACATACAAACCGCCTGGAGGCCGGGTCGCCCCGCTGATCACCTTCGTAGCTGCTGCCAATTATATCCATCTTTGGCTTGTGTCTGCCACAAGAACAAGTGTGCCAGATGATCACAAAGGCCGTAAATGGCTTGATCAGCCAAGGTGAAAGCGTCAGATACCCGCACAGGAGGCCGGAGAGTAAAGCCGGTGCACTGCGCACGGCCGCTCTAGCTGCGAAGGAGGGTGCCAGACCTCGTTCGCTAGCAATTTCGCCGTCGGTCGGATTTCGCTCGGCTGTTCGAAGTCTATCATATTCGCAATCAGCTACTGATTCGTTGATTTCTAGCGCCTTGGCAAAGACTCGCCATTTTTGTCCCAAGACGAACCACCGCTTCCACTCAATCTTTCAGTATAGAAATGTTCGTGAAACTTGCGAAGCCGGTTCCACTGATTCTACCAGCAGAAATTTTTTTCGCGCTGACGAAATAGTGTGTGTATCCAAGTGTGGCTTAACCGAGTTGCCCCCTCCCTCCCCTCCACTGTGACACAATGAGCACAAAAATACCGAATAGTGGGGTTGAGCACCGGCAGGAGCAAGTGAGCCAAGAGGGTATGTCGTGGCATTTGTGTTCGGGTTCTTGAAGCTTTCCAGTAGCTTCACTAGGATACGGTCACGAACGATACCGATCACCACACGGCGCATCACTTTGTCACATTTATTTGAAGGAAAAATCAGACCTTAGCTGAGCCATGGCTGATCATATGACTTCGAATGTGGAGGACATTCGCATTCTCGAGGAGCAGTACAACAATGAAGTCATCAAGAACGCTGGGAAGGTCAGCAGAGACACAAAGTTTGCCTATGCATGGGCATTGATCCATTCTCAGTATACTAAAGATGTGCAGTATGGCATTAAACTTTTGAACCAGCTTGTAGAAGAATATGGGAGCGATCGTGATATCCTCTATGCACTGGCTCTTGGGTACTCCAAATGCAGTGAATACCGAAAGGCTGAACAGTTCTGTGCAGCACTGCTAGAGAGAGAGCCAGAGAATAGACAAGCAAACAAATTACTTCAGGACATCCAAGAACGTCTCCGCAACGATGCCTTCGTTGGTGCAGGACTTGGCGCGGCAGCCACGATTGCTGCCGGTGCGTTGGCCTTCGGTCTCGTCAAGGCCCTTACCCGTTCCAAGCGGTAGGCGGGGCTAGGTATGCCAGTAGCGCCACTATCAGGATCCAAAGCTTGTGACCCTTGTCATGTTAATCACCCAATTCGTATAGCCAATATATTTCATACCGTGCATTCCCAGGAAGCAGTCACCCATTCTCCTGGAAGTCTACCCCACCGTAGGATGCGACTGGCTTTTGCCCGCCTTCCCCCCTCCGCCCGC
>PDIP01000045.1:37993-89980 GCA_002811645.1 Corallochytrium limacisporum
CCCCCCGGGGGGGGGGCGGGGGCGGGGAGAGCCTGGGACTCGCTGTCGGCTTGGCGGCGGTTGCATCCTTGTCGTTTTCCTGACCCAAATACACTACTACTCTTCGGGGCCCGCAGTGGTTGTGTCCCCTTGAGCAAGTCAGCATTTAGCACTGACCAATAAGGAGCACTGGGGTATACCATGCACACCTTCGCTCCGTCAGTTACTGCTGAGTCTGTAGGATGGTGCCATAACTGCTTCCAAACGTATCCCGACCTTGGGCATGATAAGGCGATGAGCAATAGGAGGCGAATATTGGATGGTGTGAGTAGGAAGGTTGTGAAAGATCCCCGTGCACTCCTCGGACCTATTCGTGGTATTGATGTTTGATCACACAGCAAGTCCTGTGTATCCGTGTATTCCTGCCATTTTTCTAATGCCACGACGATGTGGTGGGGAGTGTTTGCTGCGATTGAGGCAAGAGCGGCAGAAAGCGCTTTCTGAATCTTTTTTTTTCGAAATCATACACTTCATGAGTCAACTCATTGCTACACAATGCTAAACCAATTACCAACATGGCGCGCGCGCACAGACACAACTGTCTTTGATGTCTGCGGCTTTGGCACCACCTGTAATAGTGTTTTGTAATTTCCCCGCCCACACTGTGTATGGGTGTGCGTTAAGACCGGCGTTGTGTGTTCATGCGTTGTTGTTTGTCGCGTTGTTTGCAGCGGTGTGAAGTGCAGTGCAGCCTCATCTGTTTCAGCTAAGGAATAGAAATTCTGCCGGACCTCTTGGTTATCGTTGACGGATATCGAAAAAATAGTTCTGCAACAAGTGGATACGAACCAACCAGGCCCCGGTTCGTTGTGGATTGGTAATGGTACATGAACGATGGGACGTGTGTTTGAGAAAAGAGGATCACATCTGAACAATGTTTCATGGAACACTTGATCAGTGGACTGGCAGAATTCGTGATAGTCGCTCAGTTGTTCTGAAACGGTTCAAAGATGGCTCCTGAAAAACGCCCCAATTCCGCCGCCAACGGTGAGCCCAAGAGGCAAAAGCTGATTATCCCTGGTGTTGTTGGAAAGAGTATCAACAACATCCGGTCTCTGGCTATTGACATGGTCCAGAGCGCCAACAGTGGTCACCCCGGTGCCCCAATGGGTCTAGCCCCGGTCGCTCACGTCCTCTGGGGAGAGACAATGAACTACAACCCTAAGAACCGGTATTGGCCTGGTCGCGACCGCTTTGTTCTGAGTAACGGACACTCGTGTGCCCTTCAGTACGCTATGCTGCACCTAGCCGGCTACGATGTGACCAATGAGGACATCAGCCACTTCCGTCAGGCTGGTTCCCGCACTCCAGGTCACCCCGAGAACCATGTCACTGACGGTATTGAGGTCACCACGGGTCCTCTAGGTCAGGGTGTTGCCAATGCTGTTGGTTTGGCCCTGGCTTCAAAGCACATTGCCGCCAAGTACAGCAGGCCCGGTTTCGAGGATTTGTTCGACACCAAGATCTACTGCATCCTGGGCGATGGCTGCCACATGGAGGGTATTGCTTCTGAAGCCTGCTCTTTGGCCGGTCATCTGGGCTTGGACAATTTGATTTGTGTCTACGATGACAACGAGATCTCTATCGACGGAAGCACTAACCTGGCTTTCACCGAAAACAATCAGATGCGCATGGAAGCCTACGGCTGGAACGTTATCATTGTCAAAGACGGTGACCATGACCTGGACGCCTTCCGCGATGCCCTGAAGGTTGCGAAATCCACCAAGGGACGTCCCACCCAGATCAACATGCGCACCACCATCGGATACGGAGCTCTGAAGGAGGCCACCCAAGCCGTCCATGGTGCTGCTCTCGGTGTTGAAGAGTGTAAGCGCGTGAAGGGTGTCATGGGAATGAATCCTGACGCTATGTTTGAGGTCCTCCCCGAGGTTGCCGAATACTGGCAGAAGCATGGTGTTGAGGCCGGTGCCGAAAAGGAGAGAGTCTGGAACGAAAAATGGGCAAAGTATGCTGCTGAGTACCCCAAGGAGGCTGCCGAGCTGGAGGCTACCCTGAAGAAGGAGTGGCCCGAGGGTCTGATTGAGGGATTCCCCAAGTGGACTCCTGAGGATAAGGCAGAGGCCACTCGCAAAACCCACCAGAAGTGTCTTGAGTACATCATGGGTGCCATGCCAAATGTTATTGGTGGCAGTGCTGATCTGGCTCCATCTAATTGCACTATTACCAAGCACTCTAAGGACATTCAAGCAGGACATTATGACGGGAACAATATTCGATTCGGTGTCCGCGAGCATGCTATGGGGGCAATTGCCAACGGTTTGGCTGCGTACGGTGGTCTGCTGCCATTTGTGGCCACTTTCAGCAACTTCCTGAGCTATTGCTGGCCTGCCGCCCGTCTGGCTGCCTTGTCTGAGTTCCAAGTGCTTTACACTCTGACCCACGATTCTATCGGATTGGGTGAGGACGGTCCCACTCATCAGCCCATTGAGATTCTGGCCTTGAGCCGTGCCTGCCCGAACATGCACACTTTCCGGCCCGCGGACGGTAATGAGACCTCCGGCGCCTACATCGAGGCTTTGAAGTTTAAGAAGGGTCCTAGCATTATGCATTTCAGTCGCCAAAATCTTGCTCAGATTCCGGGTACGTCTGCGGAGAACGTTGCCAAAGGTGCCTACACTGTCATCGATGCGGAGGATGGTCAACCCGAGCTAATTTTCATCGCGACCGGATCTGAGGTCGAGATCTGCATGCACGCTATGAAGGAGGAGCCCTTGGCCAACAAGAAAGTCCGTCTTGTCAGTGCTCCTTGTCTAGAACTGTTCCGTCAAAGTGGTCTGGAGCATATCAACGCCACTCTTCTCCCCGGTGTTACTACTATCTTCGTCGAGGCAGGCGGTACTTTCGGTCTTCAGGAGTTCAGCCACGGTCAGATCGCCCTGAAAGATTTCGGGGCCAGTGGTCCGTACAAGAAGATCTACGAGCTCTTTGAGATGGATGCCCCCAACGTTGCGCGCCGCGCCGCTGAGTTCATGAAGCTCGGCTACACACACGGCCTCGACATCCAGCATCGTAATGTTTAGCTTTCACCTAAAGATGTCGGACACCACATTTCTTTTACCAACACATACACATGCACTTTATTACATCGTAACCCTGCTCTTACGGAGATTTTCGGTTGTCGAAATCCTTTTGGGCTCCATCACGTTGATGTCGTTTGTGGCGCCTGGGCACCTGGTTTCTGATCCCGGAAGGATGAATACAGTGTGTAGAGCAAGCGCATTGTGGTCTTTGGCTCGCCTTCAAGAATATCTTGCTTCGGAATCTTGTTCAGTTTCACACCCATGCGCTTCATCATATAGTAGGCCAACCTAATGTTGTCCATCTTTTCTTTGTCTGTCCTAGGAAGAGCATGGTACCGGCGGAAAGGAACGAACACGTTCGCCAAATGGCTCAGAAGAAGGATCAGGTAAACACCATCCCTAAAATCAGTATCAATACTCTTTGCATGAACATCGAGTCGATTCAGGTGCGCATTAACAAAGCCCAGCAAGGAATCCCGGACCGAAGGCAGCTTTTCCGGTGCGTCCCTGAACAAGATGTCAAACGAATCGACAGCACCCATACTGAGAACCTCGTCAGTTTCCTCGTCTGAGTACTCGTACTCTGCATAGTCAATATCAAGATCCCGGACTAATTGCTTGAGGTTAGTCGCCAAGGAAATATTGCCAATCTGGTCAGAGAGATCTCCCTGTGAACCCTTAATGGCCGTCAAATCCTCGGCACTTGATCGCTTCCCGTCTTCATCGTAGGTTATCTGGTATTTGACAACCTTGTTAACCTTTGCCTCTGAATCCTTAAAATCTGGATGATCTGCATTCTTGAGCATATTAATACTCAACGGAGCCGGGAGACTGAGGGTGAAGGGGATAACCTTTGTTAGCGCGACCAAAACATGCAAGACCGCTGGCAGCTCCTTATTGTAAATGCCGTCGACATCAAACGGATGTTTTTCAGTGCTGGAAACGCCCAGCTCTACTTCAATCACCCTTAGGCACAGTCGGATATTATCTTTCATGCTCCGCTCGCTTTGTGCTACTTCGCTGTAAGGAACCTCAACGCCCACAGCTCTCTTAATAAATATGGCCAGCAGAATGCCATCGTGAAGGTCCCTGGCCAGGTCCCTGACAACGATGTCATCGTGTTGCAAGTATGAGTTGAGCCACCGAGTTAAGTTGCTGATCAACTTTGTCACCTTTGGGTCCGACTTTGATGTATGATGAATTTCTAGAGGAAGATCTACTTTCGCCACTGCCTGCAGTGTGTCACCGATGGTACTCAAGCCCTGTTCAGCAAACTGCTGATATTCTTTGCGCCTGTTCTTCGGCGCTGCAGCCTGTGCCATAGTTGAAATACTGCCTTTCCTTTCTTTAATGCACTGTAGAGGATCAGATGTATTTCCTGTCCTGATCAATGTCGCCTGGCCCTATTGAAATAGCTCTGTATCCTAGGACAGGTCCGTGAACGATGAGTGAAACCCTGGTGAACCCGATCTACAAACATTCCCCCTCCCCCCCCTCTGACCCTCCCTCCTCGGGGCGGTTTCCCGGGACGCCCGGCCACTCACTGGACCCACCAAAAAAATATTATCCAATCAGCGCCGGGAAATATGATGTGCACTAAATCAATAATATTGATTTTAAATCACAATCTCGACACAAATTCAGCTCTAAGGAAGTGTTCGCTTGAATCTATTGTAGCGTTGATCTATTTGTTATTCTCAAAATTTGGTTTGCTTCGCGGTGGATTTGCGGATTGAGTATCTTGTTGGTCTATTTACCGCACCAGTTCCCAATCACCATGTTTGGTACGCTTTGGTAACCAGCGTTTCAATGCTTGTGCATCGTTTTTGATAGCTACGTCAGCGTCAGGTTCGTGCTTGAACAGATCCTGAAAGTGGAGACCGCGGGCTTCATAAGCGTCATGGATGGCTTTCTGTCCTTCTGGATGGCGGTCCTGAAGTATACGATCAGTAATTCGAAGAAGATTCTGCGGGAACACTTTTGGATCACGCGCATTCTCTATCTGGTAGACGAGGAAGTCCGCTGCACTGTCGACGTGACCATTACACAGTGCCAATGCCAGACTTTGGTACGCGACCTTGCAGTGGACAATGTCATTCCACTGCATTTCGTCCATAATGCCAAGTCCCTGGAGCTCAACAAAGCGGAATAGTGACGACAGCCCAGTACCACGCATATCACGGAAGCGGATACCCTCACGGACCATGGCAGAGAATATGTCAGCGTGGATATCTCCCGGGACGGCATCACGCTTCGTGTAGTGAAGAACATTGCTCATGACGCGATGGTCCACATTCTTTATCTGAGCAACAATGACGTCTCTCAAAAGGGTCCATTTTTGTTGCTGTACCAACTCCTTAATTGCACGCTGTAGCATGGCCGGTGTAACCTTCCTCCTGTGTATCATGTCTTCAGCATGAACACTGGCAACTGCACCTTCCCTGGTCTTGACAAACGTATGGGCCGGGTTGTGTGATTCCTTGGTCTCCAAAACGTCCAGCTTTGGCTCGAGCGGAAGGTACCAATCATTGAATTCGATGTCATTTTCGGAATGGGTCGCAACATGCTGGACGAGGTGTCCCAAGGCATTCGCGTAGCTCTTGCTCATAGTCTCATCGTAGTTGGTTGCAACGCTTGTGATTGTCTCATCCGAGGGCAAGGAGTCGACGATGAACTCGACAAGACTTTTTGTAGCTCGTATAGGAACATGTGGACCACACAAAACGGCTGCACAAGACTTGATCGCTTCCGGTGAAGGAATTGGCAATGTAGTTTCCGTGTCATCAAAAGATGCACCGAGCCTTCGACGAGCTTCCTCCCAGCCAGTACCCTTCAAGGCACCGAGTGCTTCACGCTCGTAGAACACTTCAAACAGTGCATACTGTGCTGCAGACGGTCGCACGCCATGTTCCATATCTTGCACCTTCAAGAGTGCCCACGCTCCTGTCTCACTACCATGGCGCAAAAGCTGGCTCTCCATCAGCTGCTGGAAGGCCTGTCGCTTTTCCGTACACGAGACCAAGTGTTCGCCGGCATCCCGGTTGTTGATGATCTGATTTTGAAGCAGACGATCGGCGACATGCGCAAAATTCTGCTGCCGTCCAATCACACGTGCAGCATTCAACCAGACCCTAGCCGGAAGATCATCAATGGAAAGATTGCTTATGCTCAGCTCATCCAATATTTTGACCATCGCCCCTGACGACTTCGAGGTGACTGGACCACGCGCAAGGTCTTCAACAATCTGAGTAACTGCATACGTGTTACCTTGCATGCCACTGTCCCCGAAAAGCTTTTCCACGAGGTCCTTGTACTGGCCAGAGCGCAGTTGCATTCTCATTTGCGTGAGGCGAATGTAGTTTGTCAGTACAGCTTTGAGATCGGGTGCCCCAACATCAAAGGTGACCGGCACGTTAGAGAATTGGAGCGATGGCGTATCAGCGGCGATAAGGGTTCCATCGTTTATGATATCTGACAATTTGCTAAGCCCCGTCCAGGATCGTGACTGCAGACAAGCATCTGCAATGAGGGCCACGTCCTGGGACCCAAGCTTCGCATCTGCTGCGCTCATCTTGGTAGACAGATACGTCAAGGCCTCTGTTGGTGCCTCTGTGTGAACGATGCCCCCTACACGAGGAAGAGCAAGTGTTCTGAAGAAGTTCAACCAGACCTGCTGGTTGATACACGCCTTTCCTCCGGGCAGCATTTCAGCCGTGAAATCGATGATTTCTTGAGCCCTTTGCCCAATTTCCTGACGGCGGGCAAGAGCAGAAGGGCCAGATGCTCTGTGCCTCAATGCTCCCAGCAACACCTCTGAGTATGGTAGAATGTCTTCAGGTTGATTGAAAATTCCCGACTCTCGCATGAATGACAAAGCTTTGGAAGCCTTTTTCAAACTTGTATGATGGGAAAATGCTTTTGATTTGAAATGCGGCAGCATGGACTCATGACTGGCCTGCAAGATATCATTTGAGGTCTTTCCACTCTCAACACACAAGCCGAACCACAAATGCAATTGCTTTCTTTGCACGCGAGACAGCTTCAAAGACCTCTCTGCGGATACATCTGCACCGGGCCCAGAGCCAGATTCGCCTCCAAAGGCATTAGGAACTTGCACGGATTCGGTATGAAGTTGTGCGTGCTCGATGGCATACTGTAATCCTGTCGCCGATCCAAATTCCACTGTGTTTAGGTGAGGTTCTGGAGACTGTGTTGAATTCGTGTGCTTCCCATATTTGTACACAAATCCAGATGTCTCCTGGGTGGTAGCATGGGAGGAAGCAGCGTGCTGGCGGACTGACTTTGTCGCCTTGCTGAAATATCGCATTTGCTGATCAAAATATCTAGGCATGGATACATAGGGATTCAGACTGTAACCTGCGACGGGCGCCCCAAGTGCATTCGTTGTCGTTTGTTCCTGGCGTGCTCTGTACAGCAACGCGATATGAAGACCGTTTGCCAAGGTCGCAAATGTTGCCATTCGTGTCACAACATTGTACGGATTTTTGGCTTTAGAGCCTAACGTAAAGAACCTACCCGCTAACACCATCTTTTCAATCTGTATGGAATTATCCTTGGAGCCTGTGGCTCGAAGACGATTTACGCCATAATTATGACCTGTGTATATATAGAAAATATACAGTTCCCGTTCGTGTTCCACACAAAACTTTAGCGTCACCTTTGAATAATTGTACTATCTTAAAACTCTATAATTTTCGATTTGACAGTTCGCGGGATCAAGTACCATGTCACAGAATATACACTGCAAACCGAGGGAGCACTGCGTGGGCCAAACCCGCCGACCATGAGACCCCCCCTCCCAGCCGTGTTCCCCCTCTTTGTCGGTCCGTGATATCTCCTTCAAAGTGTTACAGTTGTGGAACGGGTGGTCGCGCTACTGGTAGAGGGAAGTAACGCGGGCGCCCGGCAGGAAGAGGCAGAAGGAAGGGGGCGGACTTTTTCGGTCACCGAAGGAAAGGTTTCGGTGCCCTTTTGATTCGCCATATGACTCGGGGGTTTTGTTCGCGTGGTGTGATAGCCCTTTTTGTTTTGTACGACCTTATGCTCGCACTAGGAAATATATAATGGGTGAAAATCTAAAACGGCAGACACGTCCGGTTATTACTACAGAGAGCATGTTCGCTTTTGGCCACAGCGGAGAAAATTGCACAGGAGGCACAATACACCCAAAAGTGAAAATACCTGTGCCCTTCGTTAATTCCGGGGTGAGGTGTGGCGTGTGAACTGGCCGATCCAAGACTACGCAATCCGGTGTGCTATTTGTGGCAACCATGGGTGGCACCTTCGGGGGAAGCGCTTCTTGTAACCGGTTGAGTATGAAGACGTTCAAAGTCTGGCGATCACTTGGCATTCGGAAACAGACATAGGCTTTGCTTATCAACCAGGTTCAAAGAACGTCGGCTATGTGTGATTTACTATATCTCAAGGACCCTGACCTTCACGAAACCGAGGCAGAAGTCACCCATGTCGGTGAAGTAGCTGAAGACGGCAAGAACGTACCAATAAGTCTAAATCAGACTCCTTTCTACCCACAGGGTGGCGGACAACCCTCTGATCGTGGTCATTTGCACATTTTGGATGACGCTGATGTTCTGCCACTGAATGTGCAGAAAGTTCAGAAGGATGGAGATGTGGGTGTTGTCCATCACGTTGGTCATGAAGAACGGGGCGTTCTTGAGAGCTTGAAGGTTGGCACGAGGCTGAAAGCAAAAGTAGACTCTGATCTGCGGCATTGGCATTGCCGGTTACACAGTGGTGGTCACCTCATCGATGATGCCGTGAAGAAATGTGGGTATCATTGGGTCAGTGGCAAGGCGTACCACTTTCCCGATGGTCCTTACGTCGAATATGAAGGAAACCTCCCGGCGCCAGACCGTGAAGGGGCTGTAAAGGCGCTTAATGATGCCTGCGTGGAAATTATGGCCAGCGATGTGATAAAGAACGAATGTCAAGTGTTGATGGTGCCATACGACGATCTTGAGAGAGTGACGGGCCAGGAGGTTCCGGACTTCTTGGAGAAGGGGCAGCCTTGCCGGGTTGTAAACATCCTTGGAACTCCAGATGGTGTGCATCTCATCTGTGGAGGCACGCACGTCAAGAAAGCCGAGGATATTGGTAAGGTTACGATCAAGAAGATTAAGGTCAAGGGCAGGAAAATCAAGGTACAGTACACAGTCACCCCGGGTCCTTAATACTTCTTTGCATAAAGAATTTCCGTATATTAAAATTTCCTATATAAACATATTATATTTCATTTTGGTTTGTATTTTCAAAGATATGCCAGTTCGGTATATAAGTACATTGCAAATAAGAAGTATATCCAACTGGTCTCAAGAAAGAACTCATCCCAGCTTTCCGACTTGGAGCAACTAGTGAAGGCCCGCCAGCAAGGGAAACTCCGAAACGCCAGTCACGAGCGCTTAGAAAACTGCAGTCGCGTGTGCCCTGCCTTGTGAGCATGATTTACGTGCCCGCCGCCTGAACCCTCTGCAGTGCCAGGTCACACCACACAAAATCAGCCATCACGACTCAGTCCGTGGCAATGCCGCTCGTACTTTCAGTAAGGACTTTCGCCTGCGACTCCGAGGCGTGAACGATCAAAACAAACGGAAAACCCTTTCGCCGTCAAGGTGCCCTCTTGCAATTGGAAGCCTTTGACATCAGAGTTAGAGCTGTGCATATACCTATTGCTCGATGGAAATCAGTGCAAGGGCAAAAAGGGAAAACAAAAGCCCAGCTCAAGTGCGGTGATGCCCACTCGATCGACACCGTGCACGTACCGGAAAACGGTAAACAAAAAATGCAAAAATGGAAAGCGAGACGGAGATCCTCAGCGTACTTTGACTATGGCGAAACGACACACGTGGGGATCCCGGCACTGACGACGAAATCCCCAACGTGAAAAGTCATATGGAAGCGCATACATAGTGCATCTGCGAGGAGCAACACCCCTGAAAAATTGAAGACTGGGTCGTAATCTGGGCCCTCAGGAATGGACAAGGAGGGACCCATCCTGTGGTATAGTGAGTAAAACAATGTTTCCATAAACAACTCTTAGTATATAATGTTCTAAATCTCGTTGCACATTGACTGCTGTAGGGTGTATATGCCTATTGACCCAATGTGGTGAACGACAGTCTGAGGGCATTGACTAGAAAACCCCGTGGACCGGAACTGTCGCTCCCCGCAGTGGGTGTTGGCTGTACTGAGTGAGGTGAAGCGATAGCGGAAACTAGGGTCCGCATAAGCGCTGTGAAGCTCCTGTGTAAGTGTTTGCTTCATAGAGCGCTTCGGGAGAGAATGCAATAGAGCAGCACAAGCACAGTTGCATATAGGGCAACCAGTGCCATGTGTGACGTCCCTCTGACTGTGTGAACCAGGGAAATTGATCATGGTGTCAGCTATTTATACTATCTCTCGACGACACTGTGCGACACGAGCACCGCTTCTTCCACAGTTCGTCCATTTCGGATCAAGTGGTCTGTCTTAACATTTTGGGCGGGAACATAACATAGCCGTCATGTCTTCCTTAGGACCTTTCTTGAATGTAAGTATTCGATCGAAACGGGAACAAACGTAGTCATTCGGGATACGATTCGCTAACTGAATTTTTTTGTTTACTGTTCTTTGTACATATAGTTCTGTCGATACACGGCACTGGTTGCGGGTCTAGCATACGGATCGGTTCACGCCAAGACTGTTCTGCAGCTTGATGCCAAGGATCAGGAGCGCGCAGAGGCAAAGAAGCGGAAGCGTGAGAAGGAGATTCAGGATATCGTTGACAAGTATGGACCTAAGCGTAAGTATCTAGATAGTTCTGAAATCTGAATTCGCATATTGATCGGAATCCTAACTCAATGAGAATTGTTCATTCTTTACTTCCCATATACAGCGGACTCCGTAAACTTCGAGGATGAGAAATCGGTAGAGGCCTATCTGGCAAAATTATAGATAACTCAATGGGCTCGGATTGAATTGTGGAACGCAATGATTTGGGATCATCGAAAATGAGGAAACCAAAGAAGTTGAATCGTTCACAAATAAGAAGCTACTTCCGTAGCAATCTCTCAAAAGCAATACAACATGTAGAAAATATCGCTAATTCATCAAGGATCGCCTTTCTACGTATCCTCTGATAACACCTGTACACTGATCACGTATCTCACCCTCCTCATATCCCGCCTCTTTCAAGTACAAGAGCTCATTCCTTGAAATACACTTTCTGTGCAACCACAGTAATGAACATGCCTGGAACAGTATCATCATGTCTTCCTTGCAAGCTGCATACTAGGGAAAGCTTGGATGTCCAGATGGCAATGGGGGAAAAGTGGGAGGGTATTGGTTGGTACCCAGGCCCCCAACCATCTGCGTCGCCCTCCCCCCTCCCCCCCTGTAGTGTCGCCTGTGTAGGCCTTTTACCAATGGTAGGATCCCTTTGCCGCCTACCGGAGCTACTGCGACGCTCATTCACCAACGTATTTGATGGTAGCACTTTCAGGAAGCTGAAGAACTTTGACAATGATCGGATGGGAGTTGGTGAGGGATAGAGACATCATGTAGGTACAGTGACTAGGCGGTTTCGAGTGTAAAAAATAGTCATGTCTGGTTGGACGTTTCGTGACCCTGACAGTCTCACTTTCGATGAGGATGTGGATGAAGTCACGCAAACTCAGATGGACCAGATGGGAGTAGAGCTTCTTGTTAAGAAGTGTATGAAAGAAGTCAATAATTTGCCGAGCAGCAAAAATTACGACGGGGACCCATTGAAACTGCTCTATGTAAGCTCCCATAGAACATTTGCAGCTAAAGCCCTTAGTACACGTGAATTAGACAGTGGTTTTGTTGGCCTGGATGCATCCCGTCCTTGGCTCCTTTTCTGGAATCTCAATACATTGACCCTTTTCTCAGGGGGTGAAGCCACTAATGACCCGGAATCTCGAACAGCGATGGATGGTTTGGGAGAATCTGTAATCAGACGGAGTATTGCCTTCCTCAAACAATGTCAAGATGTTGACACCGGTGGATTCGGTGGTGGGCCATATCAGCTCAGCCATCTGGCACCAACATATGCAGCGGTTGCGAGCGTTGCTCTCATTGGTACAAAGGAAGCCTACGACCTTATCGATCGTCCAAAATTGCTGGAGTTTCTACAGACATGCAAGTCCCAATTCCCAGGAGGTGGCTTTGCTCTCCACCGCGGTGGCGAGGAAGACGTCCGCGGTGCTTACTGTGCCATCGCAGTTGCAAAACTGTTAGATCTCGAGTCTCTTACTAGTCACGGCGGTGATACACTCTTTGACGGCACAGCTGAGTGGATTGCCTCCTGTCAGACGTACGAGGGTGGACTTGGCGGCGTGCCGGGGATGGAAGCACACGGTGGCTATGCGTACTGTGGACTAGCTGGCTTGGCGCTCCTGAATCGTATCGAGGTCCTCGAACCTTACCGCTTTATTCACTGGCTTTCAATGCGGCAAATGAGATTTGAAGGTGGCTTCTCTGGCAGAAGCAATAAGCTGGTTGATAGCTGCTACTCGTTTTGGGTAGGTGCATGTTTCACAATCCTTCGGGACTACCACCCGCTGTTCCGCAACCCAGAGGATGTCAACGTGCTCTGCGATGCTAACTCGCTTGCGTGGTACGTGGCTGGTGCTTGCCAAGACCGTCGCGGCGGCATTGTTGACAAACCGGGGAAGAGTAGAGATCACTACCATACCTGCTACGCACTGTCCGGATTATCGGTGCTGCTCGGCTCAAGGGAGAGAGAAAAAACATTCCTCGAGAATGATCCGCTCACCAACGTGGAACACTCACTCAGCCGCAAGATGAAACTCCATTTCCAAGCGGTAGATGACCATAACGAGGACGAATCCCATTTCGTGGATCTTTCTTGAGAGTAAGAAGTATATTAAATTCTTTCAATGCTCTTATACAGATTTGACTCTTTAGGCAGCGGAAGATCCCTGAGTAATGGTGAAACCAGAAAGGTCCTCAGCTCCTTCCAATGCGAGGTTCTTCTCATTGCAGAGATGAAGCAAGCAAACAAAGGCAATAGGAACACTGAGATTTTGGGACTGATCCGAGGGCAAGTCGCTACGAAGTTTGTGGAACGTCTTGCGGAAATCACGTTCCTCAGGAACGCGGCGAGGATCCTCAAAATTGGAAGCATCACCACCTTCACCTGCAGCGGCATCCTCTTCGGCCTCAGCCTTAGCGAAATCAACGGCTTCGTCTGTGACAAGACGATGCCAAAGAGCGGTTTTGACCTTTCGTACATCAACAATCTTGGCTTTCCGGGCGTAGCTGATCTGCATCTTGGCGACACGCTCCGGTAGGTCAATGAGCTCGTCTCCAATGTTGCCAGTTGCGAATTTTTGTTCAGCTGTGGCAGCCAAGAGATCGCCAGCATTGACAACACCATCAGTATCACCACCATAGCCGTCAGGGCCGTTGTGATCCATATCCCAGGCTTCTTCGGCGTCCATCGGTGCATCGTCAACCATGCCGTAGTCCCCGTTGTTCCAGTCCAGTCCGTCATCTGCTTCCTGGTTGCGGTCTTGCATTGGCTGCATAATGAAAATGCCCTCCTCAACGGCCTGTTTCTGTGCCTCCTTAGCACCAGTGCCAGGGAGGGCGACAGTACGCCAGGGACGAGTGAACATGGTGGTCAGCTTCTCAATTCCGTAGCCCAAGTCCTCAGGCAAGACAGTGGAAGTGACATCCCACTTGTCAAGGGTTGTTTGCGAGAGCAAGTTGCTGTTCTTCTTGCCACGTGTTAACTGCCCGTCAATCGCGGCCATGTCCTCTGGTGTGAATGACGCATGAGAAAACCGCAGGAACAGAGGTTCTCGCTTGGCTTTTGTGGTCCCAGATGACTTTCCTGACCCAGCAGCAGTACCAAGCTGACGGAGACGATTTGAGGTGCCAAAAGACCAGTGCTCAGGTCCAATCCAAGTGCGCAGTAGGATTGGGTCAAAGTACGAGTAGTCTGTGTGCGTTTTCTCCCCACCCGGGACCACAAGCATTGGGACGGAGGTGATCTGGTTTCCGCTAGTTCCTTGCCCTCCATCGGCAGCCATTCGACGTGCCATGGCCATGTCCTGCTGCATCAAGATCTCCTCCTGTCGAGCAATAGGATCTGCAACATTGAAGGCGTCACCAGAATCGTCGTACATATTTTCTCCAATATATCCGCCGAAATCATTTGCTGTGTCACCATAGACATCAGTCTCAGAAGCATGTTCGCGTATGGCAGCTCGTTGCATCTGAACTGCCCACTTGTCGTCATCGTCGTCCATACCATCACCATTGAAGCGGAAATTGCGGAATGGTCCACAGATTGTCGTCTCACGAATATTTTGAATGTGATCTTTGATCTTTCCCATGATCGCGCTGAGGTCAACCTGGCTGTGATCAATTTCACTGACCTCATTCTTGACGACCATCTTGTCCACAAAAGAGTCTTGGGAATCGAAGAGCATTTCCACACCTTTGCGACTCCCCAACTGATTCATGAGCAGTCCCTGGGCACCAAGATCACCATCAAAAGCAGCACTCATCTTTGCAAATAGGGGATCAATATGCAAAGTTTGATCCAGAGAGCTGTTGGTTATATTCTCCAGCTTTGTCTCCAAAGTTTCAGCGGAATGTGCATACTTTCGTGCACGTTTCTTTTTCTGCTGCCCATCCTCGCCAACTTCTTCCTCGCCCTCTTCGTCATCGTTGTCCTCATTCTCATTCTCATTGTTCCGGTTCAAGCCCTTCACCACCTTGAATGTGTCGTCGTGTACGCTGTCCACACGGTAACTGAAAATCTTCACGCTGGCGTCGATAGTAGTAGAGGCAGCCTGGAAATCGACATCAATGCCACTGCCACGGCCTGCATTCTCTTTACCAACAACTTCGTTAATGTAATCAATCAGCTGCATGTCCCAAGCATTGCGCCGATTGACACGGTTTTCGCTCACCAAACGAATACAATTTGCGTATACATCGGCAACCCGGTTTGCATTCGCGCCGGAAATTCCCTTGAGAGGCGTCCCATTTTCACCAGCTTTGACATTGACAGCAGCCTCATCCTCAGCGGCCCGGGCTCGGATCTCTTCGAGCCGTTTTTTTCTCAGGGCTGCTCGCTCCGCTTCATCGTTGTTGTTACCCAAACGATTGGCAGCCTCCAGTGTGGATTCCGGCACGGCGCCACTTTTTCGGCGTTTGGGAGACTGAAGAGGGGTTGGGTTACGCTGGTGAACTTTTCTGGCCGCGACCAAACGAGAACCAGACCCCGGTGTGTTGTTCGCAGATTCGGACAGTGCCTGGGTCAGACCACTTTTTCCGGTGGGCGTGCTGGGGTTGCTGACTTCCATGCGGTTTTCTACAGACTTGAGGGCTCCCGCCCGCGAAGACTTTCGTGTAGCCATTTTGATCAACTCTTGAATTGCGTTCTAGATAACTACAACCAAAAGTATTCCCAACTGATTCGACAGTGTGTCCTTCACTCAGATTCCACTATACGGACTGTCGATATACGCTCTTGAAGTAGCCCGGTCTTGATCATGATCTGAACCTCATATTTGATTGCTCATACGAGCATATGCCCAATGCGAATGTGTTGTCTTGTGCAAGAAATTTCAATTTCACTGTGAGGCCCCGATAAACGACCCTGGTCCCCACCTCTAGGCGGTCGCTCGGGGTGGCACAGAAAGTTAAGAGGGAGAAACCGTATTCATTACCCGCCAGTGAGGCAGGGATTCCCCCTTTGAAGCTTTCCCGCCAAAAAAAAAGGAATTGGGCCGACCGAACCACCGCCCTCTCCCCTCGGCTGGTTGAACCCCGCCCCCGGGGGGGGGGGGGCCTCTTTTGGCTGAAACCCCGACCCGCTACAGACCACCAAACATCACCCGCCAGTGAAAAATATTGATTTATCGATGCATTTGGACGGGATCAACGGGCTGGAAAAAGGGGGAAGAGGGGGGGAGGGCGATAGGAAGGGTACTTTCCCCTCTTGCGCGGCGGCAGTTGGCAAGCGCCCCAGGTACGCTGCGCCTCGGAAACAAAAAGCCACCACCACAGGCTTAGGGGTAAGGAACTGAAAACCGGCGGAAAGAAACCAGCGATAAAGCCTGGAGAACGACGGGGTCTGTTGCGAGGTTCTCTGGACAATTTTCTTTTCCGTTTTTTTTTGTGGATTTTGTTTTGTTTTTTGCTCATCTCTGGCCGGCCGTTGACGAAAAAACCGTTCTCCGTTTGTCTGTTTCCTCGTTATCCTTCTCAGGGGCTTTCGTTTTTTCCATTCTCCCTTTGGACTTCCCTTTCCCCCCCCCCCCGGGGGGCGGGGCGGCCGGGGAGCGGCTCAGGAGGGAGTCAAAAACATGCGCACATAGGGGTGATGGCTGGTCTTTGGTTTTCTACCGCGGTTCGTCGGAGCGATTGGGGAGATGGCAAAAACAAGATAGAAAAAAAGGAAAAGGAGAGAAAAAAGAGGGAGGCAACGGAAAAAGGGGGGAGAAGAGGGTGTCATACCAATTGGGACCCAAAAAGTAAAGTGAAGGACACAGATGTCGAGAGGGTCCAGGTGCACCTTGTTCTCCGGTTGTGCTTGGCCCACTTAGCCACCTTAACGTGGGACCCATCTGTGTGTCCACTGTCTGTGGCGATGGCCGCTCCTAAACTGGGTAGTCCGAGTTATCCGTACTCACTGCCTATGCACAGCGCCGTGCCAAAAAATTCTGTCCCGCGAACAGCACCCACGGATTGCGTTTCCATCTTGTCATCCGGGTGGGTTGTCCGGGGCGTGCAGGGTTCTCATATTTGGAGCCAGTCCCAACTGTCGACAGGTACTCATAGTCCTGAATGTCGAGGTGACCTAAAGGCCCACGGTTTTTGAAAGCGACCTTATACATGGTGTCCATTAAACTACATACATACATACAATGCCACCAAAGAGAGGAGCAGCGACAGCTTCCCGGGATCCCGAAGAAGGAACCAAGGGTGTCATGGATTTGGTGAAGAGCGTAGGGCGCTTCGCCTACGCTATAGTCACAACGGACAAAGGCATCTGTACATTGGCAATGCTTGCGATGTTTGTAGCCTGCTATAGGCCGGGTGCGTTCAGGTCATTCCTAGTTCAGGACAGTGGGTTCAGGGCGACGGAGATCGACCTTGTTCTTAATGGTGCTCACTTAGGTGCAACTGTTCTTAACGGCGGTGTTGCGACCTTGGCGGTGCCGATTTTCTTCTTCTTCCTTCAGGAAGGAAACAATCTTCAAATGGTCCGCATGCAATTCCGTGTGGAACGATTAGCTGCCAAGGTTATGTGGCTCAGTGGGCTTGTAGCTACTGTGACCTACGTACAATTCTTGCCATCAAACGTCGAACTGATCCCTGAACGTGAGGCCTATCACATTACTGGTCTTGCGATTGCCACGGTGTTCGCATACATTGGGGGAATATTTTTCATTGAGGTCTATCAAGTGCACCGCGGCAAGGTGCAACATCTCCTCGAAGAGGTTGCAAAGTCAAAGGGAGTAAACAAGAAGACAGACTTGCAGCGTGATTTGGAACGGACAAAATACTCAGTTTCTTCACAGGCAGGGCTGTATTGGCTGCTCATGTTTGGGAGCTATGGCCTAACTCTGTTCCACCTGTACGAGCTAGGCGACACCCTTTATGAACACGACTGTCTGTGAATAGAGAAGAACGTAGCCATAAACAAAGATAGCACAACTCAGGATCTACGGTTAGTTTCATGCCTCCCAATGAATCAAATGACAACGAATTAAATGTCAATCTATTATGTAATTCATTCTCCACTGGAACTGTCGTAGATGGACTCATCGGAAGGTCTCGAGACGACGGCGGCCGACTCGGGAGCGGTGTACAGGTCTGCAGAGACAACGTCCTTCTTCTGCAGGCTGAAGGGGCTTTCCTCCTTCTTGGCTGCAGCCATGACACTCTGGACGTTGGAACCCCAGGCGAGGTCACCATCTTCAAGACGGTTCTCCATAAGCTCAGGGAATACAGCGAAGATTACAACGCTGCCCAAGATAGCGACGATGACACCAACGCCCAAAATCTGATAGAAGACGGGGAGACCATCGTAGGGGCCAGCGTTGGCGCGCTCACGGATAGCAATCAAGAGCAACAACCAGACGAAGGCAGGGATCACGAACTTCAGCCAGAAGGACTGAACCTTGGGAATCTTAGTGTTCGAATTAGTGTCGTTCTGAGTGATGACCGCATTCATCATGTTACGCAGGTGCTCAGGCTGGTGCCAGGTCAGGGATTCCAACACGCTGCCCCAGGACTTGCCGGAGTAGGCAGCGCCAAAGCGGCATGCCATCCACGTACCGATGACAAGGATGGGCAAACCAATGGCGAAACCAAGGATGGTAGCGAGGCTACCGAGGTCATTCCAAGCAACGGTAGCGGCAAGAAGACCAAGACCCACCGAGCCAAAGAAGGCAGCTTCGAAGCTCTTGACAGCCTTGGCACCAACCTCCTCAACAAGCTCGTCATGCTGGTACATCCAGCAACCCACAATGACCTCCGCAGCACCGAGCAACAGCATAGCGTACTGGTTGATGAAGTGATCAGCAACGTCCAACAGATACGTACCGACATCGGAAGAATACATGGCGGACAACAAGAACATGACTGCGACAACGATCAATGTTTTGACCTCGTGGCGCTGGCCCTGCAGCAGGCGCATGTCGTCAAGGGTGGTGATGACAGCCTCAGTGTTAGCGAAGGCGGAGTCGATACCCAGCAGGATCAGAGTTAGGAAGAACAGGGCGCTGAAGAAGTTTGCAGCAGGTAGCTTTGCCAGAGTAACCGGGAAGGCAACAAAGGCCAGTGATTTGCCACCGCTTGAGACCTCGGAGATCGGGACACCCTCTTGGACAGCAAAGTAACCAAGGGTACTGAAGACAGCGAATCCAGCGAAGAAGGAGAAAGCCGAGTTACCAAAGCAGACGATGAGAGAATTCTCAACCACAGGACCACCAGCAGGGTTGTAGGAACCGTAGGCGATCATGGTAGCATGAGCTAGAGATAGAGAGAAAAAGATCTGGGAGCAAGCACTGGACCACATTTCACCGTTGGACAGCTCGGACAAATCCCAGCGGCCAATGTACTCCTTAATGCCTTCCTCGGCACCGTCAAGAGTAGCACCACGGATAACCAGGACGAAAAGAGACATGATGGGAGCCAGCACGGTGAAGTAGACGACCTTGCCAGTAACCTTCACCCCCTTCCAGATGGCAAAGTAAATGCAGGCGAAGGTCATGACGTTGGCACCGTACAGAGCAGACACCATGATCTCGGTATGACCAGGGTCTTCGGCCTGCATGACGACATCATTGTAGTGGTCCTCAGCATATTGCAGAACGGAGCTGGTAGAGTTGTTGCCCGGAGCATCAAGCTCTGCGCTGTACCAAGGCAGATCAGCATAGAAGGACTCCACAAAGTAGACCCAAGACCAGTTCATGATAGCGGTGTAGTAGGTGACGATCATTCCTGCGCCGAGGGCGAGACCAATACCAACACCGGCACCCCGACGGTGGAGTTTCATCAGAGACAGGGCAGGGCCAGCCTGGGTGCACTGACCCAAAGAGGCCTCATAGACGAAGAGGGGGATACCGAGAAAGATCAGGGCAAGGATGTATGGAATGAAGAAGGCACCTCCTCCGTACTCGTAGGCCATGAATGGGAAACGCCAGACGTTACCAAGACCGATGGCAGAGCCCATCGCGGCCAGAATATACTGCCAGCGGTTATCCCAGTGAGTACGACTTTCAGTCATTTTGAACTTGTTTTTGTCTACGAACGTCTATGGAATCCGAACTATCCACAAACTCTGTGTCTCGGAGCTAAGATCATTCCCTTTGTGACCTCAAGACCAGTCTTTAAATACCCCTTCGAGCTACGGTTACCTTCCACGTCTCGGTTCCCAATGACAAAGAGTAATATATCTTGAAAGACCAAGACCACGATCATGGCGAAGGAAAGTAAATGTCGTATAAGATGGGCCGAAATCTCTTCATTGAATACTCTTCGCCGATGCAAAAAACTGATACATCTAGCTCTATGCCCGTTAGGGTCCTCGAGATGAAAACCCACCTTTCCCCCCTACCCCTTTTCCTTTCCATCCCTTCCTCTCCCAACCCCTTCCCCTCGGCTCACCTTCGAACCCGGCTCGTCCCTAACTTCCACTGTAGATTAATTGCCACCCCCACCCCCCGGGGAACCCACCAACCCCCACCCAAGATAGCTCGGAGGTGGTTTGGTACAACGTCCGACACCCATGCAGATTCGTCCCCGGTGTTGTCGTCGAGATGATGATGCTGGGTCGTCCCGGCAGTGCCACGGTGCTTCTGGTGTTTGTTTCGTATACTGTAACTACATACGTCGGCGTGGGGGCGGACACATCGCACAGCGACTGAGGCGAGGCATATCCGTAATTGGCAAACAAAGTCTGCGTGGCGCAACAAACAGCGCAGATTCAAAGTGCACTTTGTCAGCCCTGCGATGTATTCGAAAACCGGGATATCACCATCTATGCAGTTCTCAGGCTCGTTGGTAAAGATTTGTCCAGTTCGTCGTTCACAGATGTGCATACACTGATGATGCCCCTCAGTCTTCTGTATCCCCGGAGAGTGGAAGCCAATCCGAGTGCGGCAGTATTCTACGATCACGTCTAATACAGTCAGATGGGTGACCCATTTTTAAGTGACCGAGCCCAAGAGGAACAGAAATCAGTGAGAGTTATCAGTTACCAAACAGGCTCAGGAGCAGAACAATCACAGAGATAGTGGACCGACAAAGAAGGGGGCCGCTCCAGCCCAGCAACTCTAGGATGATAAAGTTCCCACCATGATAAGTCCCATAATGTATGAAGAACCAACCGGAGTTTATGTTTACATACGCTACTGTACTCCTACCTCTAGTTTTATCGCGGTATAAAATCGCTACTGTTGGCGGACAGTGGTGCAAGGATTTACAAAGGGGGAAGGAGGGAGGAGAGTCCGAATGCCGTGGTCAGTATATAAATATGTAAATTTGTTCAAAGAGCGGTTTTTAGCGTGCGCAACCCATTTGGAACACTTCAGACTCACGTACGCCGGAGAATACATCATAAAGTCGAACTTCAGCCACATACTAAAGGGCAGAACGTGGTGTTCACAAGGGCGATGATTTGGTGATGGCCAAAATGCAATACCCTGGTTCGCAGTCCAAGCGCTTTCTGTAGAATAATTGTGAGCAGGTGACGATGGACCGCAGGGAGTATTTCAAGGGGTACAAGCTTGCTGTAACAAAAGGAAAGAGTCGACGACAATATGAAACTGCTGCGTCGCGACCTGGACAGTTTGGTGGACTACTGGCACACTTTAGTGGACTTCTGGCACACTCCTTACCCGACAAGGTGTTTCTACTGCAAATGACGACATTGCCAGTCCATTCAACTTGCACTTTCTCGCTATCTTGCCAGGAGACCATCACAATAGCAGTAACTAACGCCTTCATCAGGCTGTTGATAGATCAATCGACATCCACATCAAGCCCTCCATTCCAATTCCAACTCCCAAAGTAGATGTAGCTGTGTCCGTCCGTCAAGTCGCTATTCCAGGATACGCGAAACAGTACAGCCTTAAACAGGGTCCGAAGGACATCATTCTCATAAACGAAGGAGGATTTCCGCGACGTCCAAAAATTGCAAAACGTATGGAGGGTATGCGGTGCACAGCCGTAGTACACAGAACGACGAGACATCATCAACGCGTCGACCGAGAATCAAGCAGTGCGTATGCAGTCAATTAATGTGTATCATTCTAGCATAACTTGTCCACTAGCAACGCACGTTGTAGTTTGAACGCATTTGGAAACAAGGCCGCGAGAGTACTTCTCAACCGCTGCGCACGGTACACCATGCTTGCAGTCGTCACGAATAGGACTGGGAAGGACTACAGAAAGGATGAATGGTGATCGGATTGTCCAAGTCCCAGGAATCTGAAAAGCCCGGCCCGCGTACCACAGGAGGATATGAAGTGTGTCTTCTCTTCTTTTATCAGCTGGATAACGGGCAGGTGACTGCGTTAAGAAATCATTCAGCCCATCACAGGGTAACTCTGAATCCATGCTACCCGGAAATGTAATCGCATAGCTCTGAGCACAAAGATGCCTTAGTTGACAATTCCTCAGCCGACATGTAAGGAACACCATCCATGGATCGATAGAATGCGGTTTCAAGTTGTCATACTACACGATGAACATGAGAAAGACCTCCCTGTGCAGAGAGCGAGCAACCTGGTTGTTTTTGTGTGGATGTCCCCCAGGTGAGACCAAAGGAGAGCTGCGGACGATTGCTGCTAGCGCTGCATGGACACTCACATGCCCTAAATTGAGGTCGAAACTACGCTATTGGTTTGATAGTACGACAAACTGTATATGGTTGCACATGCATTCTTGGAAAATTGATGTCAAAGGGCGATATACCCAATGGATGTCTGACATCCCAACCTCTCCGGGACCAGAGAGCCACGTTACCCCTGCCAGAGCAAGCGTACGTACAAGGGGCCGGCCGAATTGCAACATTTTGGCAGGTGAACGTGCTGTAGGTGGGCAATACAAACAAGTTCCACCGTAATGGGAACGGGACCCCGTGGTCCCGGTCACAGCGGTCCCAACGCTCTATTTCGCAATACTCGACAGTGAGCACTGTGTGTACAAGATAAAGCTTGCGCCCCATACTAACATAGGTCTAAATATGTAACTGCTGCATCAATCGTTTTGGACAAGGAACAACGTATAGTCGAAAGTGGGCGGTGCTAGAAATCCTGACTCATCTACAGATCTCCTATCATCCTTCATCGCTTCATCGATCAGGACGCTTTTAGGTTTTCCCCTGTCGAGATGCTTCCAAACGAATTTCCTATACTGACAGCAATGGACCTAGTGACGTGGATTCCTCAGCCAAGTTGTTAATGTCGTAGTCCAAAGGTCTTCCCCCTAGGCCTAGTTTCACTCTCACTGATGCAGGCTGCATAGAATCCATAAATTGAAGTAGTAAAGAAATAAGGAAGTGACGGAAACTTTTTGCTACCGAAGACCATAAGTATGGTGTGCTTGGAGCAGCTCGAGGTACGACTCCTAGTGTCGGTACGCGTCCTCCCAAACGTGGCGAGAACAGACTTGCATCACTTCTCCTCTTTGTGGCTTCTGCGTGGGCTCGTGGATGGATGGAACTCATGGTAAGTCGCTGCTGAAGAAACTGCAATGTGGTTTGAGTGGGCTCTCGTGAATGAGGTGCCCACTGTCCCTTCCAGCTGAAGAACCTTCTGTCTGAGACAGCAAACCGATAGGAACTGGCTGGACTTGACATCATCAAAGCAGGCTATTGCCTTTTCCCCTTTGCTTTCTACTCACCGACTCAGACAATTCACTGTACTACACGTCATGTGGAAGTGGAAAGTTACAGGAGGGGAAGTGGGGTCTATCTGAAGGTTCGTTTGCATGGTGGCTACCTTTAAGAATAGTTTTGCTTGGACATAGTCTACCTATGAAAATCGGGTGCACCGCGTAAACTGAATGGCAAGTTTTGACGTTGTGCAAGACACTCTGGATTTGAACGCACAATGCTCTCACAATTGTGCACCGCCCTCGAACAGAGAGACTTGCTAGCTATTGATGGCTCTGTTGCGCGCCCCGTCATCACCAACTGACCCCAGTCTGCCACACCTACTGTGTACCCAAGACCACGAGGATTCCTCGAAAATGTTCGCAGCGGTCAGACACGCGGCAGCGGAAGCGCTATTGGGGAACAGCTCTCGCAGGTTGCAGGCGCAACTCAACATAAACAATTGGGCGACAGAGGAGGAAGCATTGCTATGTTGGCCAAGGGAGGCACCATTTTGCAACTACAATCGTGCCGAAAGTGAAGCGTGCCAGTAGCCCGATGGTGGGTAAGCTCGTGTCAGAATGGGTCGAATGAATGGACTGCTTTCAAGGGAGGACAGCGATTACCTTTTGGGTTCTAGTGTCCCATGTGTGTGCTGGAAGCGGAGCACCACAGAGGTATTCATTTAAAGGCCGCAGTAATAGTGCTTTGTCCACTCCGAATTGTTCGCCCCTCTTTTGTAACCCAGTGGGGTTTTAACATAATGTCATCATTCCTTCAAATAATACTTTCTTTCGCACGAGCACCATTCTTGGGTTCCCTTATCAAAGCCTTGTCACGTTCCAACAAAGGAAATTGAATTGATGTGTTTTGCAACACGAATTAACCAAGTTACACGGATCAATAATATGACGCAAACCATTCCAACGTAATAAGGTTATCAGTTATATTGGTGGGCCCTGCACAGCGTCTAAGCTAGTCCGGTCTGACAGGTGGGTGGTCCAAAAGCCGGTGGCATGAACCTGATGCTTATTTACGAGCACCTTTGGTACATAAACTGTGTTAAATCCGCCCAGATCAAACAGGATATCTCACTATTGTTCCCGAATACCATTGCACTTTAGTTTTAAATATGTAGGAAGTGATGTACGTTTCATTTCGCGACAGTACTTCTGTTCACATGCATATGTGTGAAAATTGGTAGAACAGAATTATGGCCCGCGGACCGAGCAGTCTTGATGAGGGCACGAGGCTGCTTAAAGCCTTGACAGGTCTTATAAGTCGATCAGCACAATTGAGCTCACAGACTGGGAGTCGACGGGTTGAGCTCTTCATTCAATTTACACAGAATGATCTTGCACGCCGTTTCGCACAGCAAGGGTCACAATCAAGAGCCCCAGACCAGAACCAGGCTGAAAATGTAGCACAGCACTCTGATGCAGTCAGTGACAAGATGCTGCAAACACGCTCTGCGACACCATACAAAACAAGGACTGATCAGGCTCGCGGAGATGAGCAACCGCAGCAAGCATCGTCGACTCAGTCAACCGGCCGGCAGGGCTCCAGAGGTGATGAACAGGTTTTAGATGTTGCAGCTAGGGAAGTTGCTGTGCCCAGTGGACGGCTGAGTCGGGCGTGGGGCTTTGCAAAGCTGGGAGCTCAAATTATGCGTGATCGCTTGTCAGGGACTCTGTTTACAGTATCGTCATCGGGGCCGGACAGCCAGACGGGTGCAGATTCAGGTACAGTGGAAACGCAGGCCGCTGAAGACGGCAAGGCAGTGTCTCCGCAAACGCAAAACCTGAGTCCGGAGAGCATGACCTCAATCGTATCAACACTATGTAGAATGCGTGGCGCGGCTTTAAAAATTGGACAAATGCTTAGTATTCAAGACGAAGCCATCATAAGTCCTGAACTGGCCCGAGTCATGGAGCGTGTAAGGCATTCAGCAGACTACATGCCACCGGCTCAGATGCTACAAATGATCGTTTCACAGCTTGGGGACGAATGGGAATCCCATTTTGCGAACTTCAATACCAGACCCCTGGCAGCCGCGTCAATAGGGCAGGTTCATCGGGGCGAGCTCCTAGACGGGACAGCGGTGGCGATGAAAGTGCAGTATCCAGGTGTCGCCGAATCAATCCACAGTGACATCAACAATCTGATGAGCCTCATGCGTCTCAGTGGTTTGCTTCCGAAGGGTATGTATCTCGAGAACACAATCAAGGCTGCTAAGACAGAGTTATCCTATGAGACTGACTATCGCAACGAGGCGCAGAGCATGCAGACCTATGGTCACTTGATCAAACGCGATGGTGTTCAGGGCTTTCAGGTACCAGAAGTGATCTCAGCACTGTCTGCGGCGAAGGTGTTCACGACGAGTTACGCTCGTGGAGTGCCCTTGGATCGCCTGGAGAAGCTTGATCAGACAACCAGGAACTGCATTGCGGAGCGCATGCTCCGCTTGACCATGTACGAAATCTTTGTTTGGCGCTACATGCAGACCGATCCCAACTGGTCGAATTTTCTGTACGAAAGGGACTCTGGAAACCTCAATCTTCTCGATTTCGGTGCTACGCACTCCTATGGAGAGGAATTCATCTCGACATATTATGACATTATCGATGCCGCGGTCAAACAGAACCCTGAGAAGATCCTTGACGCCTCCGTGCACATTGGGTTCCTGAACGGCCTCGAAAATGACATTATGAAGGGAGCGCACAGGGATGCCATTCTCATTCTCGGTGAACCATTCCGCACCAGCGGCAAATACGACTTCGGTACCCAGGATATCTCAAAGCGTGTCGCTGGTCTCATCCCTTTGATGCTGAAACATCGCCTCCAGCCGCCGCCCATTGAGATCTACTCTATGCATCGTAAGCTTGCTGGTACATTCCTGACATGCACGAAGCTCCGCGGCCAGGTTGACTGCAGTACCATCTTTGAAGAGATATCTACAAAGCTGAACCAACCACCCCAGCTGCAAATTGCGCAGGCTGTTCCGCTATCCTAAGTGGACACACCGCGATGCGCACACATCCATCAGATTAAAGAACTGTATGATTGCCACCCGTACGTATGTGCAGCCTAGCGTACATCAAGAATGCGGGAACGACGAAGGAGTTAGCACCCGGTAATGAGAGGCGACATTAAACCTTCCTATTGATCCAGTCTGGTAATTGTCCCCTAAGGCTCCCTTTCGGGCTTGGCCGCCTCCCGCCGAAAGATGAGTTTCTCTGCAACGAACGGGGTAAGCGCGGAGGTTCCCTCCTTCTCTCCCCACGCACCAAACGCGTGTGAACTTACCCTGAGCGGGAACGTTCTTGACCCCAGTGGGGTTTCATTATCATAGGGGCACCGGCCGGTTCTCTGTTCAGTAGAGGTATCATATCCATGCAGTTTCAGATCTTTTGAGATCTTTCGAGTGTGAGAATTCCCCACGTTCGTTGGGCGGGGAGATGTCACTGGTAGGAATCTCTTAGAAGTTGACAACACAATCGCTCCTCTCTTCTCTTGATTTTGAAATTTTTGATGGTCATCCGAGTCGCATCACCATTAATGTAATGTGGTGAACGCTGTGGTGCAGGTGCCCTTCATCACTACGAAAAGCCCAGAGAGATTAGCGCGACCGATACAATACCTGTACGTACGTATAAGGACTACAATTAGCTTTCGGCATAGCAGAGCGGTGTTGTTTCGCGTCGTTGATAGTGTATTCCCTTCCATGTTGGCATGTTCTAAACCCTTTACACGCAACATACGGGTCCACCAGTGTTCGCAGGCGCCGGTCAACCCTCAGCACTGCTCATGGGCGCATCTAAGGCACACATTGTGCAACATCCTGACGCACAATGCACAGTGTGCCACCTCTCTTTCCAATACATTAAATATTCAAAATGTCGGCGTGATATAGTGGCGAGGTATCCGTTCACTAATGACCCGCCGCAAGTCACGAGCTTCGGCCGGTGTCGACCCAAGTGGCAGTGTGCGCTTGGGAGCGCATATGGGTCCCCAACGGTCCAAAGGTTTCCCTTTTGGTCCCGGCTTTAGTCGTAGAACTGTGGGAGAGGCGGATTCGTACCCACGTAACCCCTTTCCTTCCGCAGCGCAAAACTGCGCAAACTGAAGGACCCTCTCTTCCGGTGGTTTTTTGTTTTTTTTTGTGTTTTGGGTTGCCTTTCGGCCCGGGAGGGTGGCGGGTGTTCGCGGTTGTGTGCGGTGGTGGGTGATTGAAACTTGGTTTCGGCCTCAGAGCACCAGCCGGTGGTGAGAGAGGAGCCGAGAGCGGGAACGGCAGAGACAGGCAGACATACAGGGCGATCCGGAGAGGAAGGGAAGAAAATTTTATGCCCCGCTTTCCCGGTAGAAAAATGGTAGGGCGGGCTCGCGGAAAGCCAGGGGTCGAACCCGGAAAAAAAATTAACAGAAAAGCTACCAATTTTCTGGTGCATAGTACTGGTAAGATTTTTTGCCACGGGTTTTGTCGAGTTTCTCCCTTTTTTTTGGGGTGCCTTTGCCAGCAAGCCCAGGGACAAAACAAATGAGAGAGGGGGGAGGGGGGGATTTGAAATGGGCCAGACGGCACGGGGAGTGCACAGCAACAGTTTTTCTTCCCCTTTGCCTTCGTCTCTCCCTCGGTACCGGTACTCACTTTCGGCGGTGGGGTAAGTGTTCCTGCCAGAGGGGGGGGGCAGTGACACAAGGAACAGCTCGATATAGTGGAACTGCGAGTGTATTCTGTTGAAACCGCTCTTGGGTCGTCAGATGCACAACGTAAGAGAAGGGGGGGGGGGCCTTTGGTACCGCTGGCCGGAGTGCCTTGGGTCAGACAGGCAACGTAAGAAGGCGCCCCTGTGCGACTCTCGCAATGTGCAGGTCCCGGTGGCTTGGGTACATGTGCTTCTGTGGTGGTTCTGTAGCTTTTGAGCCTCTGCACCAGGCCACAGTCCATCCATTGACTTTCGAAGCATACATGGCCCGATGATACAGGTCCCCTTGATGTGTACGGCCCACTCTGTTCCTTGCTTGGGGTTGATGGTAGAGGCGGTGGTGCGGGTGGTCGAATCAGTGGTGCGCACGCCATCAGCATTAAGGTAGTTCAGAGATATGGTGCTGGTATGAAGTAGTGGTTCGATAGAAGGCAATAAGTTTCACGACAACAGTCCACCCAGGGGAAGGTGACCATAAACCTCATCTAGACGACCATACGATGAGACTTGAGAACACAGAAGGAAGCATGACGGTGGGTAAACGTGACCGCAAATTGACTGAGGAGACTGAGAACAACCCTAAGCTCTGGTCTCCCAAGGATGTTGAGAATACCGAGATCTACCGCTTCATCCAGTTTGTGGAGAAGAAATATGATCTAGCCATCGGTCAAGACTATGAAAAGCTTCGTCAGTGGAGTGTCACTAAGATTGATGACTTCTGGAGTGCCGTCTGGGAGTTCACTGGCATTGTTTCCAGCAAGCCCTACGAGCGCGTGATCGATACCAGTGTCAAGATGGATGATATCCCTGTCTGGTTCGAGGGTGCTCGGTTGAACTACGCCGAGAATCTGCTGGCCAAGTGGACCGATGATAGTGAAGTCGCAATGTTCGAGACTGGTGAGGGCATCAGCACCAAGAAGATCACTGCTGGTACCTTAAGGGAGCGCGTGGCGCTGCTTGCGAGTGCGTTGCGCAAGATGGGTGTGAAGGAGAATGACCGCATTGGAGCATACATCCCAAACTGCGGCGCCGCCGTAGAGATCGTTCTGGCCACTGCTGCTATCGGTGCCACATGGAGTGCCACTTCTCCCGATTTTGGCATCGGTGGTGTCTTTGATCGCTTCAAGAGCCTCGAGCCCAAGCTGTTGTTCAGCTGCAATGCTGTGCGTTACAATGGTAGGGTTCACGATCATACTGCCAAGCTCCGTGGAGTGGTGGACAAGCTGCCCACTCTGGAGAAGACAGTTGTCATTCAGTTCGTGACTGAGGGTGCTCCCCACACCGGAATGGAGGCTGAGGGACAGGAGGGCCACATCCCCAATGCCATCACGTACGAAGAACTCCTCGAGAGTGGTCGAGACCAGGACGGTGCTGTGCCTCCTCTTGAGTTCGCCCAGCTGCCATTCAACCACCCTCTGTTCATCTGCTTCAGCAGCGGTACCACGGGAACGCCGAAGTGTATGGTTCACTCGGCTGGTGGTACCTTGATCAAGCATCTCGAAGAGCACCAAATCCAAGGGAATATGAATAAGGGTGATATTCTATTCCAGTACACCACTGCTGGGTGGATGATGCATCCTTGGTTGATTAGTGCGCTCGCTGTCCATGCCGCTATCGTTACTTACGATGGTAGCCCCATGGTGCCCAGCAAGGACCGCATGTTCGATATCATCGACGAGATTGGCGTGACAGCGTTCGGCACCTCTGCTGTGTTCCTCGACCTCTGCAATCAGGCCGGCCTGAAGCCGCGGGAAACTCATAAGCTGACTACTCTGAAGGCTATCACTTCCACGGGCTCTCCCCTTAAGCCTGACACATACGACTATGTGTACCGCGATGTGAAGTCCGATGTGCTGCTGGCCAGCATTTCCGGTGGCACTGACATTATTGCCTGCTTCATGGGCATAAACTGGATGGTGCCAGTCTACCGCGGTGAAGTCCAAACCCGCCATCTGGGTATGGCAGTCGAGTGCTGGGTGGATGGTAAGGATACCCCAGATGTGGCTGGCGAATTGGTGTGCGTGAAGCCATTCCCTTCCATGCCTGTGCATTTCCTCAATGACGACGGGGATGTCCGCTACCGTAAGGCATACTTTGAGGTTTTCGACAACGTTTGGGCCCATGGTGATTTTTTGATTATCCACAGCCACTCCGGTGGTCTGAGCATGTTAGGGCGTTCCGATGGTGTCCTGAACCCCCAGGGTGTGCGCTTCGGTAGCGCCGAGATCTACAATGTTGTAGAGACCATCCCACAGGTGGAAGACAGCCTGTGCGTGGGCCAGATGAAAGATGGTGCTGAGCGAGTCATTCTTTTCTTGAAGATGAAAAAGGACCAGGAGTTCGGTGACGAAATTGTTACTAAGGTCAAGAAGGCCATCCGTGCTTCCTGTAGCCCCCGTCACGTGCCCTCCTTCATTCTACCAATTGAGGACATTCCCTACACCATCAACGGCAAGAAGGTCGAAGTTCAGGTGAAGCATATCCTTAGTGGCATTAGTGTCGCCAAGAGTGAAAGTCTGCGCAACCCTGATGCCCTTGACCAGTTCAAGAACATTCCTGAGCTCGCCGCTTGAGAAACACAAGCAACCATTTACAGCAGCATCCAAAGGGATGACACATACAGCATTAAAGGAATTCTCGAGTAAAGTACTATACAAAAGTAGGGGATCTTGTTTTCTATTTCTTATATCATTTACCGCACATCACCCGTCCGCGGCTTCAATCCAGACCTTCACCATGTTTGCGACACGCGAAGAGAAGTCCATCCGTTGGCGTGCTTGTTCTAGTGCTTGATCACAAGCGATGCGGATTCGGGGAGTCTCGTCGCCGTGTTCTTTGCAGAACACTTCACCGTCGTCATAATCCACTGGTCTATTCATCCTCCCAATTGTGGATTTGATCATAGCCGGTTCGGCGTTGCTGTGAAGGTCCACAAGACTGCCCCAGTGTTCTCTAGTGAATTGCCAGAGCAGATCCTGAGCGCTGGAGTTGAGTCCCATCACCTGCCATACGAAGAAAATGTCCTGATGCCGAATCGCGCTGTCTTTTTTCAACACTTCGTCCAAAACTGATTTCAAAACGTTGGCTGCCTTACTGGAACACAAGGCCCGCAAACAACGTCGCTTCACGCCCGGTACATTCGTGTTTTGGTACACATTCCAGACGTACTTATATGCTGCCTGTCCATCACTGCTCAAACCCGCCATGTAGGTGAAAGTGCGCAGGTATGGCTCGACAGCAGACTCGTTTGTGGTGAGGTTCTGGTACATGTCACCGCCGGTGGCAATCAGCTCAGGATCACCGGACAATACTGCTTGCTCCATGGCGTAGGCCTGAGCCTCGTACAACCATTCTTCCGCACCTTCGAGATCTCCATGCTCAGTCCGCAACTTGTGATGCGCACCATAGGCAGTGTTTGCCTTCCGCGTTTCAATCTGAGGATACTCCGGAAATAGATCAACCAGGTCGTTCCAGATCTTGAAAGCGGTCCTCAAAACGACGAGATCTGTGTTGTCCTTGAGTACCTCGAGTAAATCCAGTACAGGTGCTATGGTACCAAAGTTAAAGAGTGCAAGTTGGTATGCGTCATCCAGAAATCCAGCCAATTCCTGAGGGTGGAACACCGTGGGGTGCTCCTTCACTGTCTTAATAAGCTGCTGCCACCCGTCGTCACTGTAGCTCACCCGGTAGAATCCGGACCGGTTAACATTACAGAAACACGTACCCGAGGCATTGTCGCTGGTATACATCTTTGTCCTTTCTGAAAATAAGGTCCGCATCATGCTTTTGCGCGTGCCATCAGCCCCGATGGTGTCACATTCCACAGGAACGTGCCAGATACCATCATGCTGTTCGCGTCCACCATCAACTTGGCCATCTTGGCGAACAAACTTCCTCTGCGTCAATGTGATACCATTTGCTTCGTACTGGACATTCACCAGAGGATACCCCGGTCGGTGAATCCAATCGTTCATGGTCTCATTTACTGTGATACTACTGAAGAATGAAGACTCGCCCCCTGACAATTGACTATCAAGCGCATCCCACAAATCGTCAGCAACAGTGTTCTGATAGGAATGCTTCTCAAGATATACATTGAGTCCAGATCTGAAAGCATCTGTGCCCATTGCATTCTCCAGCATGCGAATCAAGCTTGATCCCTTGTCATATGTGATACCGTCAAATCGGGCCTCAATTTCCTCCAAAGATTGAATGTCTCCCGAAATGGCGTGGGTGTAATTGTACGAGTCCAGATTCATGGCACGAAATTGATCCAAGACAGGCAGTCCCTCTGCTCGTCCTGGCATGGCAACGTCAGCACCTACATGCTCCAGGTAAGCTGCAAATCCTTCGTTCAGCCAAAGATCGTTCCACCACGCCATGGTCACAAGATTTCCGAACCACTGGTGAGCGAGCTCGTGAGCTACAACCTCCGCAACATATCGCTTCTCCTTTTGAGTCGATGTCTGTTCGTCGTACAAGAGATCGTACTCCCTGAATGTGATCAGACCCCAATTTTCCATCGCCCCCGCATTAAAGTCTGGAATAGCAACCAGGTCCTGCTTTTTCAGCGGGAATGGCGTGTTGTAGTAATTCGAATAATGATCCATAACCTTAACAGTGACATCACGGGCCCAGAGAGTTTGGTCCACCTGATCAGGCTGGGACCACACCTTCACTTCGACGTTGTCGACTGTGGTGTTGGTGGCGCCCTTAGTCTCGAATTTCGAAACAATGAAGGCAATGAGATACGTCGACATCCGTGGTGTTTTGAAGAATTTTGTTGCTTTCTTCGGCAAATTTGGGTCGTTTTCGGTGTTTCCATTTGCTGCAACATCTTTCTCAGTGTCAACTTTGCTGTTCGACAAAACGTGGTACTCAGGGGGGTGGATGATGTCAATCTCAAATTCTGCCTTCTTACTAGGCTCATCCAAACACGGGAAAGCTTCACGTGCAGAAGTGCTCTCAAACTGAGTTGTTGCTAAGCGTTCCCCTTCCCCATAAGTCGATGCATAGAAACCCAACATATCGTCGCGCAGCTTGGCGTCGAAATCGACTTCTACTTGACAAGCACCCGCACGCATCGTTTCATCTAAAATGATCACAAGGAAGTCATGCTCTTCGTACACTATGAAGTCCTTGATTTTCATTTTAGTTTGTGCGTGCTCTTCTTCTCTCATTGCAGTAACCGTGACATTTGTGATTGTCTGATCCTTACTATGCATGATCAAGTAGTCCATTGGGGGTTCAGTGTCATCATTTTCGGAATTATACAATGTTACACTCATGTGACCCCTGTAGGTCAGTGTATCCATATCAACATTGAGAACGATAGAGTACTCTGTGGGGATCGGATACTGTGGCAAACGCCCATCGCTTTTCTCCCACGGCTTTCCCTTTGCGACGCTCTTTCCCGGTTCCAGGATTCCCTCCACCGTTTCTCCTTCACCTGCTGGTGTTGTCTCAGAAGGTTCTGGTGTGGTTGTAGGCATACCTGTACTGGTTGGTGTTTCATTGGAAGAGGAAGAAGACATTGAAGGAACAAGTGACGACGAATTGAAGTTCTCTGGATCCGTGCCACTACCCAGGCCGGTTGACACCATGGCAATCACAATAATAAATGCTACGACTACAATCCCACCAGCCGCTAAAGCAAACACTTTGTTTCGTGACTGACCACCAAGGCAACGGTCGTAGAGGCCCTTTACTCCGGACTCTGACTCATTTGCAAATCCCATGTCTTCCATTGTTTCGTTCATAAACAGATCTTCTTCCTCTTCATCAGCGCCCTCTACCAAGCGATCAAAACCTCGACCGTCCCCATTTGCATGGGGCATCCGGCCCATCGAAAAGGCCTCTGGCATGGTTTAGTCGTCTCGACAGCTTTAATGGCTTCAATTCTGAAATGTATGCGCTGCAGTGTCTTATTTATAATTCATCATCAAACGGACATCACACTTCCGTTTGACTCGTTCAGTTGTTGTCCTGCGAACGAGGGACATATCGGCAAATTTTGAACTCTGGACGCTGTTCCAGTGCTCCACCATCTCCCTAAAGTAGATTTTCCGGAGAGTCACGGACTGCGGACGGTCGAGCACAGCAGGCGTAAATTTCGGTGTATTTTTGCCTGCGGATCAGGAGCACTAGTCAGCTATGGTGCAACGACGGGATGTATGTATACACTATTGTGGAAGAAAGGTCTTATCTTTGCGCCGTACGAAAGCTAGAACCGCCGGGGCATTCAACCGTGTTTGCTAAAAGCCCTCGGTCGGGCTAAAGCCCAGTGAGGTTTTCCGAGTAAGTCCCGGGGTTCCGGAAAAGGCAATGCAAGGAAAACAGTGCCGTTTGCAAACGGGAGTGCGGGGGAGGGGGGCGCATTGTCCCAGGCCAAAATATACTGAACGACGGAGATGTCCTGAAATCGGGCGAGTCGTTTAGATTGATTAATCTTTTCCGTAAAATTGATCAATAGAAGCCACGGGCTACTGGAAGATCTGTCGCAAGCTCGCAGAGCCTACAGACGGAGCAAGATAAATGGTGTAGAGTGAACTATTCGGCACAGGCGCTATTTTTAAACACCAGCACTGGTAATACAGGCGTGCACAGCGTGTTTGATGATCGATACTTCTGCGCTGTGATGTATAGCGAAATATACGGCGACGAGTCTGCTGATACCAGCCCTTCCGGTTTGCGCCCTTTACACGCCCATAGATTGCGAGCCACCGTCTGTACACCAGAGTTGTGTTGCTGCTTTGGCTGTGCGTACAGGTGGAACTACGCAACGGGTAAACGGCTGTCCGAATCTGTTGTTGTTTCCGCTGTTTCGGAGCCGTCCCCAAAGGGTATAAGCTGGTGTTAATGCTGCCATTTGGCAGAAATTTTGTCATAGATCAACAGGACTTGAATTGATTGAGTAGAAAATTTGATAGAGCATACCGGTCACAATGTTGTCCGTGGTCAAGTCTGTCCGCAATGTAGTGCGGACTCCCGGCACTGTACGTATGGCAACCATGCGCCTGAGCCAAGCCACCTATGCCACGCAGCGCGACAACGTAATCGTCGAACAGCGAGAGGTTTCGAATGGCAAGTATGCCGTGCTTAAACTAAACCGCGCTCCTGTCAACTCTTTCGATCACAATATGGTCAAGACAGTGATGGCCACCATGGATGAGATCGAAGCCGATAAGAGCATTCGTGGTGTTGTCTACACCAGTGCCATTCCTGGGCAGTTCTCTGCTGGTATTGATCTGGCGCAGATGTCATGCTCCGAGGAGGAATGGCGCGCCTACTGGGCTGACCTGAGGCAGATGTTCTTCAAACTGTACGAATCCAAAAAAAGCACTGCGTGTATTATCACCGGTGCTGCCCCTGGTCTGGGTGCCGTAATGGCATTGGGATGCAGCCACCGTTTCATGCTCACCGGAAGACCCACATTTGGTCTAAACGAAGTGGCTGTGGGTCTTCCTGTCCCTTACTGGCTCTGTGAGCTCTTCGCTGAAGTTGCCGGAAGTCGCGCCGCTGAGACAATGCTGCCTGTCGCCAAAATGGTACCAGCTGAAGAGGCTCTGAAGCTTGGCATGGTGGACGGTATTGCCACCAACTATGACCTTGCCCTGAAGCAGGCCGAAGCCGTCTTCACAAGCGAGTTTTCCTTCCCCCAGCAAGCACAAGCTGACACCCGATCGTTCATCCGTGGACCTCAGATCAAGCGCTGGAAGTCCGAGGAGTCCATGAAGAAGGACACTGACATCATTTGGGGCTATATTGGCAATCCCAAGTTCCAAGAGTTTATCAAGCAGGTCCAGGCCAATCTGAAGGCCAAGGCTTCCAAGGCCAAGGCTGCCAAAGCCGCCAAAGCCTAAAGACCAGCCGTCCAAGACATACCGCGAAACCCACGATCACTCATTTGACAGAATATCCATACAACACAATATAAGTGAAGCATTCTTATGCTTTGTTACTCATACTTTAACTTGACTATCTATTCTTCTTCATCCTCTTGCCACCAGGAAAGGCAGCCCAGCCCAGGCTCATTGATCGCCCCCGTCACCACCATGGGCGCCCGCCTGATGCTGGCCTTCTCATGAACCGGATCTCCTTCTGATTCGGATCCACCGGATAATGCATGCTCCCCTTGGTCAATGGCAGGATGGATGTCATGGAAAGAGACCCCGGTGACACGAAATCGAATAACCTCCTCCATATCCATATATAGACTGTGATTCTCCCACTGCCAAATCCACAACTGCTCTTCTTTGCTAAAAGTTGAAGGATCTTGAAGATGCTTCGTCGGTATCCAAACATCATCAAAGAAACGTAACGATACCCTTATACCATGATGGGACATGTTTCGGATTTTGCCCGTCATGACTTCCCCGATAAATGGGCGAAACACTACGTAGTTGAACTCAACTGTTGAGAAGTATGTCCCACTGTCTGGGTTGACTTTGATATCTCCGCGGGACACAATGTCCCACAAGCAAATACATAATCCGAGGTCTAACACTACTTTGTTTGCATATCTGCGATTAATTTCGTCCTCAATGGCCCCATCAACTGGCATGTTGAATGCAATTGGCTGGACTGTGATAGAGTCACGAAATCGGGAAAGGATGAACATATTGACTTCTAGTATGTTGGTACTCTGAAAAGAACTCACGCACCCGCCATCATTCTATGGTATGTGTTTTAAATGATCTCTAGTAAACACGGGCCTCTGAAATTTTGTACTATTTCACATGCGGTTGATCGCTAAAGTAGCTGGCTTGCGCACTGCTAAGTATTTCCACCTCGCGTGGCGGCTCCTGCAGCTATGCACTACTGGGTCCCCTCCCCTCGGGGGAGGGAATGGGGGTGGGGGAAAGTTTAACCAGCCCCCCCACCGGGCCAGGCCCGGTGGGGCGGGTTTCAGCCCATGGGAGAGCACCCAATATAGCGCTCTTTAGCCTGGGTCATGTAAGTTCTCATAGGATTCCTTTGATTTCTTTATTTTACTATCGTGTACAATGGAGACATCCACGGCATCATGCCATCCTAGAAATGAACCTGTATCAAGCTACGTATACCCGGATTCTCTCTGCGATCCATTCCCTGCAGATGGGGCACTCACTAACCATATTGCAACATTCATGGCACATTACCAGGTGATGACATGGTCTCAAGAGGACATTGCTACGGGAATCCAGGCAAATTTTGCACAAGTAGTAATCGTCACCATCTCCTCCAACATCATCGGCCTTCTCCTTGTCCTCCTTGGCAGACTTCCAAAGAATTGTAACTTTTTCCACCAGCAATTCCTTTTCTTTGATGCCTTTCATGTCGACTCCGTGCTGCCTAAGTAAGTACCGCAAGTTTGCAATCTTCAAACCCTTGATCATATCTTCATTGTGAATAGAACACAGTTCCACCAGTGGGGTATGCTGCGGGGGGCATTCGTCACGGTGACTTGCCCGTGCCTGCGGGGTCCGTTCGGTTGAGGTTGTGTTGGTGCGCGTTTGCGATTGTGACTGCCCATGGTCTTGTCTACCATTACCACTCTGATTCCTTAAGTGCCTGTGTTGTGACGTGCTACCAGTTTGTTGGTTGTGGCGCATCCGCCACTCAAATGTTCTCTTTGTGATGCCCAAGGCCGGCACTTCTTTACCCCATTGCCTACCGCCCGGAGCATACGCTTCCTGGATCTTATGAATGACATCATCTTTATCCGCACATCCAGCTGTAGAAATGTTCACATATATACAGAATGTACGCAGGTCGGAAAGGGTGAACTGACTAATCCTCTCCCGGCCACCACCGTTGGCAGCCAGTGACATAATGGCGCAGTGGTGGCAGATCATCTTTCCCTGCAAAGGGACGTCACCACATTTCTTGCACACTGTTCTATGACATCCATAGCAGCCTTTGCGCCAAAAGCTCACATTCTTGCCACACAATGCACAAGGCATGTTGGAACCTTTACGTCCGTACGGGTGCTACCATTTGTTCGATAGTCTGATCGTTCTGCTATTCATTTCAGTCTGGCGTGGTTTAATGGTTCATCCACTGGTTACAACCATAGAGTGTCCTTGAAGCACCTTGATATGCCAGCACTGCACATTACAGAGTGAGCTCATCCGCAATCCAAAGCAGTTGCTATGAAGGTGCTGCATCAAGGTGCTGCAAATCACGGTGCCGTGACTGCACCAATTGCTCTGTGGTGGGGGCAATTCTCGGACCTTCCCACCAAATTGTGTTCTCTCGCTGTAGTAAAACTATAGGCCTGTGTGCCCCCGGGCCCCGGTCACAGCCGGAAGAAAAGTTCGGATGACTAGTGTGTCGCAAAATTAGCAACGCAGTAGCCTGGGACTCTGTTTTACGTGGGGATAGCTCATCAAATCAATATTTTCCAAGGGCCCCAACTGCACAGGTGGGTTCGCGTGGACCGGTGGGTTTGAGGCCAGCCAACCAAGGGCGCTGGATGCAACCAGCAAACGACTCGCAGGTAATGTCATCTGATTCAAAGACTTTTGAAATGGTAGTGTGACGCACGGGAGCGTATTTAGGGCAAGCACAGCAAAAGAGTGCGTCAGGCCAGACGGTGTAAAGCAAGGCGCGTAGAACAAACAAGGTAGACCTATTCGAATCGTTTAATCTCAACAGATAGCTGTACCATGATACCATGAATGGGTAGTATCGTCATGTGCTGCCCATTTGGGTAAAGGGGAATGGTATTCAGGACAAATGCACGCATACAGGTACCGTTGTACCCCAGAGCACTGCTCTGGCACCACAAACAGCCATGCCAGCTGCTACAAAAGTTTCCCAAGTCAACAAAGTCGCAAGCGAAGCTTAGTCCATGGTTTTCAACCATGAGGAGAGACATGTTACGGATGGCAAGCGTGTCAAATGAGGACAGATTGATCCATCCTGATCAGTTTGCTAGAACTTATGATGGTATGCTCAACCGCATCTTCGATCTGACGAGACCGTCTAAGGAATCAAGGGGTTCTCCGGACGACATTGCTGCGCTGTGGGAATTGGACGCTGAGTGTCCCAGCATGCAGCCTCTTCTAGTAGCAAGAAGGAGACGATTTGCAAGGAGATTTCAGGCCATGTCAGCGCCGTCCAATATCACAGAGTTGTGGCGGTTTGAGTCTTCTATTCGTTGCATACTCCAGGATGGATCCCGGCCAATACGAAATCTTCTCCGTCTTCTCGATAAGGAAATGAAACGCGACTTGCGAGACATGGATTGGTGGCTTGTAAGGCCAATGATAACTTTAATGTACGCTGACCATGCCCGATGGCGAACAAAGACCTACGAAAGAACAAATCCACGACCCGAACAAACAACGGATGAGGACAATGAAAGCACTGACCAAGCGTCCTCTCGTGTACCGTACAGTAAAGAGAGCGGATCACGAGATGAGCTAGATGATGTACTGGCGTCAAGACATAGAACTCTTCGGGCTTTGATAACCAAAACGCGGCCGATGGTACCTGAGCTATGGGTTGCTCCATTAGCGGCGTACTTTATGATTGATCAGAAGCATCTGAAGTTTGAAGATACTGAGCACCAGTGCAGCAAATTGCCGGCCCTGAGCGTCTTGTGTGCGGTGAATCAAGCCTGCCAACGATGGGACGTCGAAAAGGAACCGAATCGTTTACAGTCTCTTCAACAATCTCCAAAATGGCAGCCAGACTGGGACGACGTCTGGAATGACATGATTATGCTTGTTGAAAACCTCCAATCCCGAAAATCTGAACAAGCCAAACAAGTGAGGGAAACTCTGCAGGCTATGATTCATTATCATAGCTTTATTTCGAGTTGGGAAGGGCTACATCGAGCCTGGACCATAGACGATAGGATAGATTTGAACCGCGCATTCGCAAGTGGATACAAGCGTATGGTGATGAAAGGAGATGGAGAGGCACTCAGATCCCTTCCACATGAGACGATTGTCAGCTTTTTAATGGGCTTTCTGAGGAATGCATTTCTCAGAGACACCCACTATATAGCTACGAACTCCGAGAGACTCGAACAAGTAAAGTTTTTCGAGGACTACTTAAAGCCCTCCACGCCAACCCTAACGGGCTTACGTGCGTCTGCACAGGATGATGAGATTCTTAGCGATGCTGAAGTCGTACTCCGACTGGATGAAGACATGTTGTCCTTCTTCAACAAGGATCTTCGGATGGATCGTCTTGGGAACCTAGAGATGGTAGACTCACTACAACGATTCCTTGATCATTTTGAAGAGAACGAAGACTTTACACAACTTGTACTATCGATTTTCTCGGGTATGACCTTGATGATGAAACCGCACGCGCAAACATTTGATCGAATTGGAATAGCATCTATCATTGCGAAAACAACTGATATTGGGGCTGACGAGGTTGCAAGATATGGGATCAGGAACTACGTGACTTTGCGGTATTCCCAAACTTTGCTAGGCGCCTACGCACCCCAATCGAATAAGGAGATATTTAAACTCCTCACAGAAGAGAAGCATCGAGATAGTGTTCCGCAAATTGTGCCCCCTGCACCTCTGCAAGCATTCTTAGCTTATCGGTTGGATGACACAAATGATCCCCACGCAAATTACACGCTCGTTGATGTCAACCAGGAAGACATCCAGTTTGTCATTGCTGCTCTTCAGAGGGCCTTGATGTGGAAGAAGGAACAGTTGAAAGCGTCTGATAAATGGACACCTTCCGAGCGGTACGATTTTGAATTTGAATGCGCTCAGTGGGCCCGTATCTCCCGTGTTCTGGAAGAACCTGACATTACACGAGAATTCATGTCCCTGGTGAAGAGGGGACTTCCCAACGTGCAAGAAGGTAAAGCAAGCTGGACGGAGAGGCAGCTCAAGGAGTCCATTTTGGACTCTCTGGCAAAGCATCCCATTCCAAGTCTCGGGAAAGAGGCCTTGTGGACAAAGCCCCCCAAGATCTTACAGCAACAGTTTGACGGTGTGCTTGCCGGTAGATACGCCATCGAATTCGATGGACCAGTTCATTTCCTTGTCGACGGTAAAGGAAAGCTGTATCTAAGAGGCATTGAGCATCGGGAGAAGATTCTAGCATGCAAGGAGGCCGGATTGATCCTACTACGATTCTGCCATTTCACATTCAACGAAGGGTTTGTTTACAGGGACAAGGTTGAGGCGAAACTCATTTCTTGTCTCCGCAGCCTTGAGCAGAAGGAAGAGTTTACTCCGGGTGCGTGCTACATATTCTGACGATGGTGCTCAACTTTCCATCCATGTCGACAACACATTACTTAAAGGAACAAACAGCGGATAGAAGATAGAACAGAGAAACCCTAGCATCTTACTTTTGCAATGACGATGACCCCGGTGATGATACTCACTAGTGTGTAACACAATACCGCGTCCTGAGGTGGCCCTACCGAAAAGGAAAGTTTCGAGGCAGCTCCCATAACCCGCACCCATCAATCAATTCTCATTCCAAGCTTCACTGACCCATGCCCGCACCGGGGGGGGGGGCGCAAACAAAAGAAGTTTTGTGGAGAATAACCGGGAGAAGGGGAGGGGCGCCAATAAACCGCGGGCACGCACGGACGGTCGTTGCAAATAATGTCCTATGTAATTTGGTGCATTTGCGGTAGTACACTTGTGGAGATTCAGGAGCGCCGGGCTGCAGGCGCTTCTCCCTCCGTGCTGCTGGCGGCTGGATAACGTAGATGCAACACTTGCGCAGGGCTGGCTGTTTGGCCGTGGAACAGTGCGATTATTGAGTTTTCTCGCCCGTTGTGCAGGTACAAAGTGTGCCACATTCCACTTATGGTGCTGTGCGAGTACATGTAAGTCACTTATGAATAAAGGGATGAACGCGATAGCATTGAATATGGTTCGAAAGTAAAGGACTGGAGAAATACGACAAGAGTCATCTGAAAGATGAAAACATGTCAAACGCATTCTGATCAGTGACATCGGAATGCCAAGCGTGGAATTCGTACAAATGAATGAGACTGTACGCAATGATCTCCGTCAGGCGATTTCCACCCTCCAGGATGGAAGGGCTGGAAATCAGCAGCGGATCGAAGCAATAAAGTACTGCGAGGCATTCAAAGACAATTCAAGCGTAGCGGACGTCCTCCCATATTGTCTTGATATCCTGGATAAGTCCCAGGGACGATCTCATGCAGACAGACACTTTGCCCTACAAGTACTTCTTCATATCGTGCAACATCGATGGAATGATGACTGCACACAACAGGAGAAGTCCGACTTAAAGGACATATCCTTGAAACTGCTGGCAAACCAGGTGTATGACATATTGAATGAAGCAGTGTATGTGAAAGAAAAGATGGCACAGCTGGTGGTGGAGATCGCGAAGCGAGAATGGCCACAACAGTGGCCGTACCTGTTTGGAGATCTGATGAAGATCGCTGAAAGTGGGGACACCCAAGTTGAATTGGTTCTGATCACCTTACGAACGTTAGCAGAAGACATAGTTATTTACAATGAAGGGATGAAGGAACGCCGCCGCAAAGAATTGATCACATCGTTAACTAATGAAGTGGAAGGAGTTTTTGGGTTTGTGCGGAATCTTCTGGAGCGGTGGGTATCAGAGTATGAGGCTTGCAACGGGAATGCAGCCCGAATTCACAATCTGCGCGTCCCCATTATGCTAGCATCTGCTTCACTTGACTTGATCACGGCGTTTATCAATTGGGTTCCTTTCTCTGCCATTTACAACAATCGGGTCATTCCCTTGATGTGTGACATTCTTCGAGAATCCGAATTGCGTCTGCGGGCGGCTGGCTGTTTAATGATCCTTTTCACACGCAAAGGTAAGACAGAAGAGCGAGCCCCCCTTCTGGGGCTCCTGGATCACTTAGATTTGATCACAAGTGCTACTGCAGTCGACCGCACCCTCGACGGACGCCCAATTCCTGTAGAGGATCAGAACAATTTTATCAAGCAGTTGGCGCAGGCCATGGTGAACTTGGGAAGTATGCAGCTGCTCCCACTGCTAGAAGATCAGCCAACTCTCTCAGTTCCCAACCTGCAAGGATATTTGGAGCTTTTGCTTATTATCTTTGATCATCCCTCTATGACAGTGTCGGCACTTACATTGAGTTTATGGGTTCAAATTTACAAGGTTCCAGTGGTCACAAGCAGTGCGGCCTTCCAAGCTGTAGAGGAGCGAGTAGTAAACACTGCAGCAAAGAAGATTGTTCGTAGCGGTGATCCAAACCTTGGAGGCACTGATCTTGCCACGCAGTATAATACCATTGAATTCGATGACAATGTCAACTATCTGAAGAAGTTTGCTTCGTATCGACAGAGTATTCTGGATTTGGTCCGTGCGGCCACAGTACATGATCCACAGAAGACAACCGCGGTGGCAGTGAGTTGGCTTCAGAAGTGTCTTCGGGATCCAATTGACTACGGCAGATTTGGTAAGTATTTCCGGTTTCAATTCCCTTGGTACAGTAAAAGAGCCAGACTGATGATTGAACTCATCTTGGAGAGATGCCATCAATGGCGTAAACTTTGTTCTATCTGCTGTTCACACTCTGATCTGGCTTGTTGAGTATCACGGATCGTTCGTTTTTTCTTAGAACCGTCCTACTAACAATTGAATGATGTCCCCATTTCTCTATGACAGGCAAATTATATCCTGGATCACAGAGGCAATGTGCGACGGTTAACACACCGGCGTACCTGGAGTTTGATGGCATGGCCCGCTTTGTAGAAGCCTGCATTGCATCATGGGACGCTCTGGTTAAGAAAACTGGAGATGGCATTCCGTCTGCTCCCGAACAGGCGGCAATGAATTACTTCTTGGAAGGATTGAAGGCTTTGATGGGGTATGAGCCACAGGATGCGTTAATCACATCACAGTACTTCACTGTTTTGGGGGCATACATTCCCGTTTTGAAAAGGACAGATGCGGCCACGGTAGTACAAGTCACTCGTCGCATTATGGAATATGTACTTTACCGGCAACCAGAGGAAGCGGATTTTAATGTCCATGAACGGCGCTTCTCAGAGGATACCATTGCAACAAGGAGGAAGGCCTGTACCACTTTGATCAAAGTTGGTGTCGATCTTGCTAATGAATTGAATGCGTACTTCTCCGAACTTTGCGAGAGCGTGCAGAATATTATTCAGAATAATCTCGTGACGGAATCGGAACGGGTCTACCTCCTTGAGGCTCTGGTGGGTGCGTCGAACAGCATCCAGCAACTTGAAACTCGTATGCAATTCCTCGAATCTATCCTGAGCATCTTCGAGAACGATTGGAACGGACAGGAGATTAGTGCAATCGTCTCGGACCCTCGTGAGTTCATCGCGCGTACCGGAATCGGGCAGACATTTGACAACACACAAGAGATGCTGACCAGCATGACGGAACTGAGCCAGGATCAAACAAGTATCATTCTTGCAAGTGCTCAGACAAGACATTTACGTAGAAACCTTTTGGCTCTTGTGTCTGGGTTCCATGCCGTACTGAAACGGGCACACCTTGTCACTATATCAGATTCAAGCACAGGCCAGGCATATCAGATTCATCCATGTGCAGGGCACACCATGCGAACTTTGCCGAACTTGCTAGCTCTCGTTCGTACCCTTCACTCATTGTGGCTGCCTGAAATGAGAGAAAACATCGGTCCTGCATTCCAGCAAATCCTAGAAATTTCGGACATCGAAAAACTCCATACGTTGGGTCTGATGGACATGCGTGAACAATTGCTCAAGGAAGAGGCCCGGTACAGTTTTAGGTGGCATATCACTGCCTATCGTTCATGGCTAGGAACAGTGCGCGAGATGTGCTACAACGCTATGGCATACATGCCATTGATGGGGCCTGAATTTTATAGCATTCCAAATCTCGAGAGAGTGATTGCGGAGAGCATGTTCAGCTACATCACCTCAATGGAGAATCGGCATTTGCGAGCACTACTGAGAACCTTTGCAGTCCCATACTTTGTCAAGTGTCCGGACCTGCAGAGGATGCAAGTCACTGGCAAGCTCCTGCCGCAACTGATCATGGCGCTGATGGATCGGCTTCGTGATGATTGGGCCAAGGTCAATGCCATGAAGGCAGGTGCAGAAGCTGAGGGACGGCATGACGAACCTGATGGCGATGGTTTGCCTATTGCATCATTAGCTGAGGCCCAGGAAATGATCATGGAAAAGGGATTGCGGGACCTTTCGCGTCAGGTTCTTGACTTTTTGAATGACATGATCTGCATCAACGAGCTGCCTCAGCCGTTCCCGGCCCTGGAGCCGTCCTATCCGGAAGTATCAAAGCTGACTGGTACTGCGTACTTTATATTCGACCTCGGACAGACTGAGAATACTCCTGAACTGATCCTCTTTGTGATTGCCTCCGCCTGCACATATTGGAACGACACGGGCGCTGTGCGTAAGGCTGTCCTATTGTTGTCCAAGCTTGTGCCCTATCTGATCAAGTTGGATAGGTTCCATAAGGTAATCGGAAATGGAATGTTGTTGTCCTTGATCAAAGCACTCAGCATTCATGGCCAACATGAAGTCTGTCAAACGGAGATTCTCAAGTGCATCTTGGAGATCTATGTGCATGCTCGAACCTTATCAAATGTCGTGGTGGATACCCTCTTGACGGTCCCTGACGTCACAGTGACTGCGCTGACTGATTTAGACAGCTTGTTGGCCCAGGAGAAGACGGAACGTGCTCGTCGTGATGCCATGAAGAAGGTCTTGAAGGCTGCTATCGCCGTGAATGTTGGCCAGCAGTTTAAACGCCGCATCAACATTCAAGACCTGTCGACGCAAATTATGAAAATCGAACGGCGCAAGAGCTTTAGCCTGGATGACCGGCACCACGAAGATTTCAGTTTCCATGAACTGTTTGGTGGCGGGGACCTCTAAGTCAATCCCATTCGCATCAATACTAGTGACACTGTAACCTAAACCTTCTTACTGTAGGTTTTTAATGGTCTATTTGATTCCCGATGATTTCTTCTTCTTGATTTGCTTTATATTTGACCGTGTTAGGGCCAACTCTTCTTGGTAATCTCCCAAAATCGTTGGGTGCTCACGCCAGAAATCCTCCCTAATGAGATCTGTGTGCAACACCTGGATGACCGGCTTGGTGCGTGTCTTGGTGCGGCCTGTGTCATTGCCACTTCGATCACGTTCTGGGACGATGACCTCCCTTGTGCCTTGAATTAGAATGGATCCCTTCCGGTATCGCGGCTCTAGATTATTGTAATTGATCCCAAACTTGCTGAACAAAATTTCGTTCTTGTCCCCGCTGAGTGTGCCACACAGGTCTTGCTCCGCTGCCTGCGGGGAAAGTCCTCCGTCCTGCACCAACGTCCAGAAGACAGTGTTGTAAAGGTTGTTAATGTGACAGTCAGCCTGTCGCCAGCTGAGGTAGTCCCGCAATGTTCGCACGTCCGGGTACTCCACAACGCGGCCATCAAAGGCAGGAGGGTATTGCAAAGGCACATACTTTGTATCGTCCTGAGATCTGATAGCAACGGGCTTTGTGTGGTCGAAGTCATCCGGGTCATGTGTCGGTTCTTCTATACTGTTCATGTATCGATCCCAATAGAAAGTGTACGAACTCGCAAATAGTGCTGCAAATGTTGTAGCCAGTTTCATTGGCCGCCGTTGGAACAGATTGCACTCTGGTCGGAGCACAAAACTGTATTCATCACTCTGCCCGTAGCTTATACACACGTCCGGATGCTGTTTCATGACATGTTGTGCGCAAGCGTCAGCTAGCCGCAAGGCCCTGAGATCATTCGGCTTGGCAAAGTCGTGGTCGTCTGTAAATTTGTGGAATCCCCGGCCGTCTAGTCGGATCACCAGCCATACATTCGGCAGCGCCGGCATTTCACGCTCGAACTGTTTAACATACTCAAAGTCACTTTTGGCCATCTTCACCCGATTGGTTGGTACAACGTAGGCTCTCCTTCTACTTCTTTGGACCACAGCCTTTGGTAGTCCCCGAGAAATGTGCCTAACCTGACACAGTCGGAACATCAGCCAAGTCGATCACTTTTCCATAGCCTTCTCTGAGTGCTTTGGGTTTGCATATTCTACAGAATGGTACTGGTCGTTTGGTCTCTCCTATCCCAATGTCTACGCTCCGAAATAGCTAGCTTCGGCTCCTCGGGCATGTGAATGAGGTGCTCGTGCTGGGAGGGAGCGGGAGTGGCAAGGAACGGGTGGGGAGGGTTACCAGCAAGGGGAGGGGGAGGTATACGTGACACATTGCTGTGCTGAATATTTTAATGGTTGGTCCACATATTTACTTCTTATTACATGTCGCTGTGATTAGCTCCATTGACGCTTGCGACGGTTCTTGGCCCTTTGCAGCGTCTGATGGGCGGTATGCGCGGTGTTCTCGGGCAGGGAAGGAGGCGGCATATTGGCAGAACCGGCAATATCGACGTGGGAAGCGCCTATCTCATCGTCTCCCTGGTAGCCGTCGTCCTCGGGTTCTTCCGCAAGATGTGCAGCTGCGACATCTTCCGCAACTTCACGGGCGATTGCATCTTCAAGGTCCTGCTCATCGTAGGCCAGCACATCGTGTTCCGCCACTTCGAAGTCCTCTTCGTCGTAGCCAACTCCTGCATCCACACCCTCAGCTTCCCCGCGAGGCACCTCGTAGCTTTTTCCCATGCTCACATTGGTACCAGTAGTGGGCAGGTAGTCGATTTGCACTTCCTCCTCATCTAAGTACTCGATGTCCGGGCCTGGCGAATCGTACTCTACGTATTCATCACGGGCCTCGAAATCGGTGACATCTTCATAGCCGAAATCATAGCCTTCATCATCGATGTTCTCTTCGCACGGCACGGAATCGATCTCTACAGGGTGTCCGGCGTCGTACTCCTCACCCTCATAAACTTCGTCAACTTCCTGGACAAACGCAGGCTGCTCAGCTTCCAGAGGCTCCTCCACGTACATTCCGATTTGGTGTGATGCATCTTCGTATTCACGCCGAGGAGTCTGGGTTGATGCGGCTGGGGCACCGTGGTCGACTTGCACCTCACGGTGGCCGTAGCGCCCGGTACCGTCATCTATCTCGATACTATCGGGTTCGAAGTGCAACCGAGATTCAGGAGCCCGTCCCGTGATCCGGACTGAAGACTTCGTTTGACCAAACGGCGCGGCCAAATTCTGAATGTCTTCCAGTTCCTTCTGCATTGCATCGCCCTTGGCGCGCTCCTTGTAGGCGCGTGCCTTGGCTCTCAGTTCCCGGACCTGCTGTAGCCAGTCGGCGTGGGTTTCCTTCTGTTCTTCAGAATACTTCATTGCCCGGTTGGTCTCCTCAGTTGGTGGAGGCTGAGGATTCCGTTTGGATAATGGTGTGAACATGCGGCGGTACTCCGTCTGGGCTGGACCCCCGTCCTCGAAGAGAACAAAGGGGGGTACAGGGATGCTTTTGAACTTTTCGTGAGCTTGTATGGCTGCGCTGCGCTGTGCGGCCTGGGCCGACGACTCGGCCTCGACTGTGTTCTGTTTTGCTTTGAGCTCCTCCTGCGCTGCCTTTTTGCTGCGCATCTGTGCCCTTTGCTTTATGTGCTCCTGACGATCTTCTAGACTCTGAAGCATATCGACGGCCTCCCGCACCTTGCGGTCGTGTTCTGGACTGGAGTACTTCTTTTGGTATTCCGATGTAAAAGTGGGAACCGGAGGGATGTAGTGGTATTCCGGTTCGTGCGGCTCGCGTTGAGCCTGTTCCTCCAGTGCGTTAAATGACTGAAAGTCGTGTTGGTAGACAGACTCATATTCGTCGAACTGCTCCAAAGTATGCTCGTTGGGCAGGAAATCGTCGTACGCACCCTGTTGCTGGGTCTTATGTTTGTGGCTAGTGGGTTTCACCTTGGGGCTCTCCGGCCACTGCGTGTGTTGGGATGCCTGTCCGAAGTCCAGTCTCCGGCTGGCCTGCCCTCGGGGGGTGTGAGTGCCACTTTCTTTTGCCCTCTCATGGGTTGGTACATCTGCGCTGTATGATTCATTGCCCCGTAAGCTACGGTCCGGTGTCCGCTGGTAGTATAAGGAAGCCTTTCCGGCAGGCCTGGGCTGCGGATATGCTCCCTCTAGTCCAGAAGAAACATCAAGGGCACCCTTAGGACCCGCGATGGGCCGCCCGTTGCTTCCAAAGATGTAGTCACCAATGCGACGGATATTATCCACTGGGACGACATGAGGGTATGTGGGAGGCATACCTAGTTTGCCCATTAAGTAGTCGCCAAGCCGATGGATGTGATCGGTAGCCCCAGTTGTCTTTTTTGTTGGTGACAGCTTTACTCCAGTCGCATTAGGGCCCATAGTGTGTGTCTGCTTTGACGGAGATCCAGCGGCAGGGACAGATTGGAGGCGCTCATAATCCCGATGTCCTCGGGGCGGACTGAAGTCTGCATCATAAACGCTTTTGATTCCCTTCATCTGCAAAGAATCCTCTTCTGCTTCTCTCTGTTCAACGTATTCAACGATCTTCTCCAGACCCTCTGTGACGGGGACACTTGCTGCAGGTATTGGTGAATGCTCCTTGAGACTGTGTGCAAGCTTTGTTGCCCTTTCCGCCTCCCTAATCTCCTTAAACTGTTCAATTGGAATCCCAGCACCCGTCAGCCCCTTTGGTGGTTTCCGAAAGCTGCGCTTCTTGCGGATATCGGCAAGTCGTTGTTTTCGCCGCTCAAGCGCTGTGGTCGCGGCAGAGCGCTCTTGATTGAAAAGCACTTTCACAGGTTCTTTACCCTTTGGATTCGGCCTCCGACTGGTCGTACTCTTCTCCTTTGGCTTGACGTACCAGTGCCTTGGCCCATAAGCTCCCGGCATGGGGATCAAATGTAAATCTTCTGCTTCGAGTGTGGACCCACAGGCGCTTACTCAAGGCTGCAACCCACAACCTTAAATACATTTCTCTTCGGATCTTCTAACAGGCAGAGTCCGTGTAGTGTACGGACTCTTCATGAACTACCTTCACCTGCACGCGATTCTCCAGGTACTCCTTTCTTTTCCCCCTGTTGCGTGAGCAAACGCTGCGCACAGGTGAACAAAATTTCAGCTCAGGACGATGACAAAAACAAAAGTGTCCGGTGCATCAGGAGGCAGATCCCCTTTCCCCTCATCCAAACACTTTTGAGACCACGGAACTCCCCGGCATCAATTCCAGAGTGCGGGGTTACCGGGGGGGGGGTGCCCCACCTCTCTTCTCAACAAGTAGACAGGGGCTTGGAGTCGGGAGACTAGGCACTCTAACAATCCCCGTTTTTCACTATAGAGATTGTACCTGCGTATTTCTGAAGGAGGGGAGGCCAGAAATTTCCCTCCAAAAAGAAGCAACACTCCTGGGCTGTGTATGTTGTATACTACGACCAACCTCCCCCCCCCCGGGGGCTCGATATTCCGAAACGGGAGCCTTTGGCGCTTTTGCCCGATGGGAAACGGTTGAGAACCCCAGGTATAGAAATTAATCAATAATATATTGATTATTATCATGGATCGGGAGGGATCCTGGGTAGCTTGTGTGCGCTGTGTTTTCGCGCCCAGACGGCGGGGCAGCCACTTTAAGTAAAAACGGGAAGTGGGTCTTGTCGATGGGAATGGGAATCTTTGGTGACCATATATGAACCCATCTCATTGCGGCGGCAAAATAGCCACGGTAGGTAGGCACACTATAGGGCTTGGAATCTATTTGAGGAATGGGTCCAAGCAATAAAGAAATAAGGCCGAAAGAATGCGACAGAAAACACCAGGCGAAAGTGTTAGGATCACAATGCCGGATACATCACGCCCACGACAGAATGGATCAACAGACATGATCGCTGAAATGCATGATATGTGCGCAGTGGCGGGCCTTAAAATGTCCCCTGAAGTCTTTGCCTTGATCTATGGACTTCTGGAGTCTGGAACAAACCCGACGGCATTGACAGCAGTATTGAGGAGCATTGCAAATTAGTTGTACACAAACCTACGAAAAATGACTTTTAGTGCTATTCTCATGGGAAGCCTTTCGGACCGCGAAGACTTCTGGTACATCTTGGTCAGTTTCAGAAGCTTGCCGGAGTTGATCAATCTTTCTCCCAGGTTCCGCTCACGCGAAGCAATGCAGGAATCCTTTCTTGATGGTGGTAAGCTGCGATGCTCTTCATTGCAACCGGGTCAACAACACAGAGGACTGACCGCTCTAGTGTGGAGCTTCCCCTGCTTTGAGATCCTGGGAAACTGTCTTGTCAAGCCTGAGTGGCACGGACGCCAATAGTTGCACCTGGTCGACTGATTCAATCGTGCACGGCGGTCTGTTCACCGATCCTAGTCGGCGACAAATCCAAACAGTGAAGAGTTAGGGGATCAGCTTATTTCAGACCGGGCAAGAAAACTGTTCTGACGTGAAAGGAAGACGGGCGTATCGGCGAGATATACTCTATGGTCTGCGGTTTTGCAAAAGGAGGTCTCCCCGAACAGGTGTCGAGAAGCGTGTCGAGAGTGCCTGTGGAGCTGAATGTATGGACCTGTCTGCACCGGCCTGGCTAGTTGCCACTCGCGGCCGGGAGGGAGTGTAGCATGGCTGGGCCCTCACTTTGCACGAATTCCCCCTCCCTGCCTTGAGTTGTGGTGCAGCCGCAAAACGGTTCCTCTCATACTGAATGTATTACATTCTTTTCATCTCAGTGTCTTCTCTTTCTCGATCCACCTCGGTCAGGAAGGGATGCAACCGTTGTGAACGCAAACAAAGCAAGAAAGTACCAACCTCTGTTCAATAAAAAAGTGCACAATTTACATTATGGTTTGAAAGCTTCGTTTGAATCGTATAAAATCGGCTTCTTTTG
>PDIP01000045.1:91800-102040 GCA_002811645.1 Corallochytrium limacisporum
ATCGTCTCCATCACGAATTTTGCAATTTTTTGTTGAACACCGGTTTTTCGAAATTCTGCACTTTTTTATTGAACAGAGGTTGGTACCAAGTAAGTTCATATAAAATGTATTGGAAATGCTTTTAAGGTGGTAGATATCAATAGGAAAGGGTGAGCAACAGGAACACCGAGGGAGGGCCAATGTGGCGGTGGAACATGTACGCTGACTCCGATCAGCATGGTCCGGCGCTCTGCAGTGTGATCGAATCTTTTGTAATGTACGTTGTGGTTCGTTGTCTACGTACACAACTAGCTGCGCATGGAACGTGCGGGACCGGCGATACCGTAAGACATGGGCCTTCGTCCTCAAGCTCACTATCCCGTCCGAATGCGGCTGCGGTCAGCAGTTTGCGATACCGGTGTATTGTGCGCAATGCAGAGTATCATCCCCAGGGGATTTTACTATGCTGTTGTGGTGTGATGGAGACGATGATGAGGAGACGGTGATGACGGTGCTGACCGCCTACGAGCGAGACCAGAAACCCTGCACATTTAAGCCACTTCTCGCGCTGCAGGGCTACCGCCCAAGGAGCGAGCAATACCGATTGGTAAAAGGGGGGAGGGGGGGGTTGGGGTTGGGGTGTAGCAGAGCGAGGAGATCCAGGCCTGGGACACTTGAACTTTTCTTCATCCTTTTTGCTGCTGTTGACTTTTTGTTTCCCCCTTCCCCTCTCCTCCCACCCCGCAATTCCTTCCCCTTCCTCAAGGCATTCGGACTGACCCAGCCCCGTCCTCGAACCCCCCCCCCCCGGGGGGCGGCGGATTAGGACTGTAAAGAGTGCGGGTCTTTTGTGTGGCTTTTTTCTTCCTCTTTGCACAGGCGGGGCTCCCGTCCGTCACACTCACTTCGGACGGGTGTCTCCAAATCATACTGACATGGGCCGTTCTGGATGTCAAGACCTTACCTGCCTGCGATGCTCAGTCTAGGTACACTTTTCAACAGCTCTTTCCAAGGGTATGGACTCTATAGAGTTTGTGTTAGGCATTCGAGTCCCTTATCAGATCAGGGAAAATGCTGTTCCGAAATTTTTGTGAGCTCCATCAACACTCCTATTGTGTAATAAGAAGATGAATTTGTGTCAGCGGGCTGCAACAATGGCGGTGATTGGATCCAGTGGTTGGGAGCGATCAGGCTGACATCGCTTCGCATGTACCTTCAATCCCAGGGGTGCACCACGCTCCTTGGCTGCGGAAGGCCATGGATGGTACGAGAGACTACAAATATTGCGATGGGCGCAGAATAGAAATTCCATCACGCTAGAGAGATACCTATCACAAGGATCTGCTGACCATAAGAGCGTACTCATCATAGATCATCCAAAATGCTGAAATCTATTGGACTCACGCGCATGATCTCTGCGCGCATGGCCAACCGCGTTGGTGCACCCTATGCTCGCAGCATGGCTTCAGGCACTGGCACCACCTCCCGTAACCAGCCCCAGCCCGACAACGTAAACATGCCCACCGAGGAATTTTTCGAACTGGAGGAATCCGTCATCCGTGAGGAGCAGAGGCAGAACCGTAAACTCAGTCATGACTTTGATATGACAATGGAGGAGGCCTGGGAGTGGGAAGAGGAAGAGATGAGGGAGAGAGCTGATGACTCACTCGTTGGCGGACCATACACCGCATCTGAGGAGATGGTGAAGGCCGACAGGTCCTCCTTCGATCCTCTGCACAAGACAAAGCAAGCCAAGAAGCCTCGCCGTATGGGCAAGGATATGTCTACAGAAGAGGAATGGGAGTGGAACGAGAACAGAAAGTAAGGCGCTGCGCATATAGCAACTTTCCATTGCCCCGAATCCCACATTACTCTCTTACCCGATCTTTTCGGTGTTGCTAGTGCGCATCTTCACCAGTGATAGAGAAGAAAAGGACAAAGTCATTCCTGCTGTTTGTGTAGCAGGCAAGCAACACCACCAGAAATAAGAAAATGAAAAAAAAAAGCGCCAAAACCCAGTTTGGATCCCGGACGTGAAGACTTTCGATACCAATTGCGCCGCTGGCACTGTAAACATTTGTTATATTTTATTCAGCTGCACTCGAAGTGTACGGGATAGGGGATTATGTTATAACCAATAGAACTTTGTTGCAAGGAAGTGCTACTATTCGCTTCAGAAAGAGCGGCTCTTGTATTTCCTTACGCTTCAATCGTCAAGGAACTCAATGCTAAGGTCATCATCGGCCATGACAACGTCAACGTCATCTTCGATGTCGTCGTCGAAATCAATATCATCGTCATGGTCAATTTCATCGTCGTAGTAGGCTGGTACGGATCTGTCATACTCTGGACTGTCGATTAAGTCAGGCTCAGGGCCACTGGCACCTGATGCTTTGGGATCGAGCCTGACTTCGACCTTCTGGACTCTGATGGCACTCACGTACCGGTCCAAGGGAGGGGAAGCAGCCTCGATCTCACCTATGCTTTCCGCGACAATCTCGTCCTCTCCCATGCGTTCCTCGTCATTGTAGTTGGGTATGCTTGTGTCTTTCCGAAGGGCTCCGTCCAAAGTCCCTAGTTCATGATGCGCCACCTCAGCGGGGGCCTCCTCACGGGAAGCAGATAGACCGCGTGGCGATGTCCGAGGCACTTTCCTATCAGAAATGTCCATCAAAGGCCTGGCCATAGCTTTATGGCCAGCATCGGGGGTGAAGTCGGTCAAGAACGGCAAATCAGTGGCTGCTGAACTCGTGGTGGCTGTGATTGGGGCCGGTTTGATATTCACGGTTGCTGTTGGACTCTCTTTCAGCGGCGAGGGCAAAGTGGGAGCTTCAGTGGTTGCGAATGTGTCGCGTTCGGTCGGGCTCGGTTGCAACGGTTTGTCGCGGGAAGCCTGTTGGGCGTCGGTGGGTTGCGCGGGAACAGTGATCGGCATGGACGAGAGCTCTCTGCTGGGAGGCGGAGCTGCCTCACTCACAGCCGGTTGAGGGGACTCCCAACGAACGGCTCGCTCCTTGGCGACTTCGACATTCCCCCCCACAGCCATTAGTCCATCTTTGCGCAGAGCCATCATGAGCTTACGGGCATCATCCTCCAGCGCCTTTTGTTCCTGCGAAAGTTCTTCCATCTTTCCCCTGGATTCTGAGGTAGTACCCATAACAATGGCCTCAATGACATCGCCAGTCTCTTGTGCAAAGGCATCAAGCTCGGCACGAATCTTTGCAGACGAAGATGATTCGTTTAGAAGGGCAGACCTCTGTTTCATAGTGCCAGGTTCCCCTGTCTCCTCGCGTCGATGGTTCCGCTGCCGTAGTTGTACCTCAGTGGTCTGTTCCTGCAAGAAGCTTGAACTGGTGTTCATTGAGAAATCTGTTTCACAATCGTCTTCCGAGATGTACTTCGTGGACTTCATTGGCAGCTTGTGTATAAAGCTCAGACGCAGCCGTCCTATTTCGCCCTCAAGGCGGCGATTCTCTCCAAGTTCCCGACGCAGGCGTTCCTGTAGATCTTCGCATTTGGTCCTGTAGCGCTTCAGAGCATTGACAAGTTGCTGACCTCGCGACTCCGCTTCAGATTTGCGCTCCAGTTGACGCTGTTGTTCATTTACACGGTGGTTCAGCTCATCAATCTCGAGGTTTTTTCTGCGCACATCTGTAGATAGTTCATCCAATTTACGGGCGGGCTCCCGCAGGTGTGCAAATGTCAACAGCTGCCGTTCTGCCTCTTTACATTCCATGGTCAAAGCCTCGACACGCGTACTCAGAGCGATGTTTTCGGTCTCGAGTCGCGCATTCATGGCCTTCAGTGTCTCATTCTCAGCTGCCATCTCAGTAATGTGCTTTCTACGTTCCTTGAGGACCGTGGCCCTTTCATCCAAGTTCTCTTCCATACTTCTGAGCTCTCGCTCCTTCTGCGAGACCGCTTGCTCGCGCCCTTCCAACTTTAAGAGGAGATCACGCTCTTTCAGGCCCACTTGGGAGGAGATCTCATTGAGAACATTGGAGTACATGTCCGATGCCTTTGCCTCTTTCTCGCGAGCGCGATCCTCCCGCCATTTCAGTTGTTCACGCTCCGACAGGACCTGGGCATGTTCTATTTCTTGCTGGCGGCGAATAGTCTCGACATCCCGCAGGGAGCGCTGGCGTAGCTCATAGAGATTCTTTTCCATTTCCTCCTCACGACGGCGCAGTTTTTGTTGCGTCTCTTCCTCCAGCAGGCGCAGGCGCTGCTGACGGTCACTATACTCCTTTTCGAGTGTCTCTCGGGTTGACCGCACCTTCTGATCGTAGCGCTGACGTTCTGCATCCTTCATTGCCTGCAGTTCATTACGACGCCAGCGTTCCAGGTCCCGCTCAGCACTTTCTTTGGCCACTTTGTCAGCATTCATTTGGTAGGCAGCCAGTCGCTCCTCCGCCAACTGCTCTCGATTGGTCTCCTCAGTCTCACTGCGGCGCCGAAACTCTTCGTCAAGCTCACGCAGTCGCTCTTCCAGCGCGCTGACGCCCCATGCCTGAGCTCTTCCGCCTGCGGTACCCTTAGGTGCAGGTTGAATGGCCAATTCTACCTTGGGATTCTCATTAGTCTGCTTAATCACGGACAACATGCGCAGGAGGAAGGACGATTTGGCAGGTTCGTCCAGAGACAGTTCTGGGTTCAACAGTATTTCCTTTTGCTCGTCGGTGAACCCAAGATAGTTTACTACATCCTTTGCATCCACGAGGAGTCCGGCTGGCGTCCCGCACTCTGGCAAGAAAATCGCTCTTGTCTTCAGGTATCCTAGGTCCTTGCAGTGACCTGACAATAAAGAGTTTGCCATGCGACCCAAGATCGACTTCTCTAGACCCTGACGTTTTTGATAGTTGTCTTCTTCCTGCAGCCAACCGGAACTCTGGCGATCAGCCATCGCGCGTACAACATGGCTGTGTATCTGGGAACGAATCTGTGTGATCACCGGGCTCGTTGACGTCAGGATGCGGGCCCTCACGTTCTCGTCCACCTGTAGATTCCGGTCGTGATCTATGGTGATGTCAGGCATTGTGTTGCTTCACAGTAGTGTCCTAACGTAAAACGTTATGTTCGGCTCACATCTTCCAGTCTAACCGGCTTGCACTACTGTCTCAAGTGTTTAGGAAAGTTTTGATGTCGTTGTTGTCTGTTCAAGTGCTCTAAGGTCTACACGCCAGAGATGCCACCAATATGCACAGTCAGATGCATCATGAAGTACCCTTGGTCAGTGTAACAAAGCCCGTATACGCGAGGCAACGGGGAGAGTTTCCCCTTGCCCGTTTTGGCGGGCGGCAGACGGGGACGCCAAGCAAAACGGAGGGCCCGGAGGGGTTAGGTTGGGTGTGTGAGGAGGGCGTGAAAGAAAGCCAAGGGGCACACAGAAGCAACAAAGGTAAGGCAAAGAAACTCCATTTTAATGTACACCCCGCCCCCTGGGGGGGGGGGAATTGCGGGTCGCCGTTTCGCGCCCAAAACACAGCACCTGAAGACGTGTGGGGACCGCTCACCCGTTTCCGGCACACAGAGGGGTGAAGAGTGGGTACTTGGGCCTTTCATTGTTTCGTTGTTTGATATGCGCGTCTCTGTATACAAATGTAACTACATATATTAATATTCACTTGATGGTACACATAGTGGAAGGGATCCCCCCACGAAAAGGGGGGGGGGTTGTTTCCAATGATCCTCTCCCTTGGACCCCCTACGGAACGGGGAAGTCGTCGGTAGGCAATGAACGGTAGTCATTGTCAGGGACCACGTCTTCGTGCAAAGTATCCATTTCATTCTCATCGCCAAGAGTACCGCTCTTGTCGGCGGCATTGTCGTAGTCATCCGGGTCGAGAAGCTTGCTGTTCACATCCGAAACGTTGGCGGTGACCCTAATTCCGCTGTCAGTGGGCTCCATATACTCGTTAGTCTCTTCTGTTGGGACACCTACACGAGGTGTCTTATACCCACCATCCCTTGCTACATAGTCCAGCAGTTCGCGGCGCGCGAGCATCATGTACTCATGTCGACGGCGAGTACTTTCAGTCTGCAAGGTGTCAATCTGGACACCGGCACGCTTCTGCTGCATCACAAGTTGCTGAAGCTGAGACAAAAGTTCTGCGAAAGTAGGACGTTCGTCGGGGTCTAGGCGCCAGCACTGGAGCATCAAGTCATGCATGACCGGAGGGCAGCCCTCGGGCTTCGGAAGAGCATAGCCGGAGTCGATGGCAGCCACTACCTCCTCATTGCGCATGTCTTTGTACGGACGTTCTCCGTAGGAGTACATCTCCCAAAGCAGCACACCGAAACTCCAGACATCGGTCGCAGAGGAGAAGCGGCGGTATTTGAGCGCCTCAGGGGCTGTCCAACGCACAGGAATCTGTCCACCGCGAGTAATGTACTGGTCATCCTCCATCACGCGGCTCAGGCCAAAGTCTGCAACCTTGCAGATGTAACCTTCACCAACAAGAATGTTGCGGGCGGCCAAATCACGATGTACGAATGACTGGGATTCTAGGTAGCTCATGCCCTGGGCAATTTCCAGAGCCATGCACATCAACCGACTCACGCTTAGGTTTGCTGAATCGGTCTTCAGTACGTCACTCAGTGATCCTTTTTCCAACAGCTCTGTCACAATCATCTGCGGTTCTACCAATGTGGAAACACCGAAGAGCTGCACTATGTTCGGATGGCTGAACCGTTTCATCAGTTCTGCTTCCTCGAAGAAAGCAATTCGTTTTTCGTCGTCAGAATCTTGTTGCAACGTCTTGATGGCGACTGGAAGAGGTTCGTCACCATAGCCGAAGCCCATCCAGCGACCTTGCCAGACATCACCAAAAGCTCCACTGCCGAGATGCTCATCAATCGTGATGCGATCACGTGGCAGTTCCCACTCTGGATCAATCACATGGCCAAGAGAGCCGTGCTGGTGCTTACCCACCGCAGACTGACGCATAGGAGAAGTTCCTTTAGGGGACATCGCCGCTAGTGCTTCTGGGGTGGTGTAGCTAGGGCCATGGAGTGGATGGTCATAGTCACCAGGGTCACTGAGACCCTTCTGAACTGGAATGGGCTTGAATGACCCCATGCTGTGGTTCGACGACATTGGTGACCCATTGCTGTTGCGAGTGGCCGAGCCAGTGCGGCGCATGCGGCTAGACTGCGCCGCAGCAAGCGCTCCTGCGGCACCAAGAACAATACCAGAACGCAAGTATGGCTGACTGCGACTGCCGGCCTGGTGCCTGGCACGGGCCATCTTTCCACCATTAAATGTTCTGGAATGGCTCACAAAGACATCTTCCCTGGCCTCGGTATCTAAGTCTCCGAACGGTACGTCGTAAGCATTCGCACTGCCATTCATGGGTTTTTCACCCGGCGAGGGCATCGACAATTGACTATAGTTGCTGTTGTCCGAAGCCACCGTTCTGAGGGTGGCATGGCGATCACCAGTACGGCCATGCTCCAGAGAGTCATCCCCTTCGCCTGGGATGGCAATGGCGACGCCTCCATTAGCACTCTCTCCGCTGGTCCGGCCATTGGAGGGCGTGTCGTTTGTGTCGCTCTCATCCTTGACACTGCGGCGGCGCCTACGGTAAACCGCATAGACAATTCCACCAAGAACAAGCAGAGCTACTAGTGCGATGGTAACCGCAAACCACGTTTGATCAGTGACATTCGAGCTACCTCCATCGCTAGGGGAAACCTCTCCCCTACGCTCTAGGCAAACGTTGTCCGAAACTGGTACATTATAATCGCACGCCTTACATTGCGGTCCCGTATAAGAAGTCTGACACTGGCATTGGCCATTGGTCACATCGCAAATGGAATCTACAGTTGACTCCAATTGACAATCACAGGCGACGCATAGAATTGACTCACCTGTTCCGCGATTCCAGAAACCCTTCTGGCACTGGTCGCAATTGTCGCCTGTGTATCCCTCCGCGCAAATTTGGCACTTATCGCCACTGAACTGCGTCTCACATTTACACTTACCTGACGAGTCACAAATGTCGCTTAAAGCCCGGTCTTCTATACAATCACACGCACTGCAGGTTTGTGCATCAGCTCCCGATGGGAAGTAGCCATCGGCGCAATCGGCACAATTTGTACCCGTAAACATCTCTTGACACGTGTCACAGCGCCGTCCTGTGAACTGGAACATACATGTACAGTCTCCAGTCTCCTTGTCGCAAATAGTGCTAGTGCTACCCGTTGCGTCGCAGTTACAAGCCACGCAGACCTTTTCCCCTATAACAGTGTCTTGTGCGGCCCAATATCCGTCCGCACATTGATCGCATGAATCTCCTGTATAAGCATCAAGGCAGGAGCATACAACTCCAGCTCCATCAGGGTTCTCCCTTGTTGCGCACCCGTCTGCAGGAACGCACGGCTCATTCGCACCACCAGCCGCCCGTGTTCCGGTTGGATTGCATGTTGTCAATAACCGGCACCCAGTTATCACGTCCGCACCTTGCTGTGGAACCGCACACTCACAGTACGTATCATCCGGGCAGTCTGCGACACAAAGCGGTTCTGAATCTGGATAGTTTATCCGACAACCATCTTCGTCCTCTTGGAAGCATTGGAAATAATCGCCGCATGTGACGTTTGCGAAAAATTCCCAGGGAGCAGTCGGGCCTCCCTCACGGGCCTGAGCTTCGCATGCGTTTTCGTCATTAACATCGGCGCAAAATGTCGTCGTCGTTGTTTCGCTAGTTGTTTGATAACAGCAAGCTGTTGCACCCGATACGCTTGCTGTCAAAGCAAGCAGACCGAAGACCAAAATGAGGATAAGTTTTATGTTCCCCATGCTGAGTCTTTGCGTATTTTCCGATATATGCGGGTTCACCACATTCTTGAAAGCATCTATACCATGACTTATTCAAATCAGTTTCTGATCACTTGGCTTTCCCGTGTTGCGTTCTGTCCCTAAATATTCTTTAGCCGTAGAATTTCCGAATGTATGTTATTTCTGGATATGGGTTATATGCGACGAAGTAATGAACACCCTCAAAAGTATATGTCGCCAATAATAGTATTTGATTGTAAGTTAACGGGAAAAGTAATGATCTATCTAGAGTGAATTGTCAAGTACTTGTTCTCATGTAGGTTCATATTGACAGGGATTTCGACCTTTCATGTGGCTTATGATCTATCATTCAATACATATAATTCTAGAACAAGTGAATACATTGAAACTATTCTTCTAACAATCTTCCAATCTACATAATGTTGGAGACACTCGGGCATTCCATACGGTCATGAACTCTAGACATAAGAAATATAAACAGCGTGCGTACCCAAAAACTGTTCTCAAAAGAAGGGAAAAGGGCCTTACAAAGGGGACCAGCCCCCAAGAGATCACAGTATCTCTGGCCAGTTTCAAACAGACGCAAACTGTACCGATCGGCTGCCAAATCCCATATAGTATGTACTGAAGTGCGTCCCCTCCCAGTTCCCTCCTTGGTGATTCATTTCTCCTTGCAGTCTATGTCAGAACGTTCCTTTTTCTGAAGCGAATTGCAGAGCAAATTTTTCTTGAAGAGATAGCTGTAAATCATTGCTATATCCATTCATTAGGTACTCAATGGATTGGGCAAAAAAAACACCGGGAGAGGGAGGAGGTAGAGAGGGTTTGGAAACAGACGACGCTAGGGACGTGACGTTCGCCCTCTGCTCGGTTTCTTTCGTGTTCCTCGCCTCCCTTTCTGCGGTTCGCAGTCCCTCTGGTCTGCTTTCGTGCCATAGTGAGCTGCTGTGTGGAGCATCCGAAACATATTGCGAGACAATCTGGAACAAGGCAGGTATAGGGGAAGAGTGCCAGTCCCTGTATGCGTGTCGTGTGGAGAGGGTGATGATCCTGGGACCAACCCGCTTGTGCTTAATCTACATTTCTCAAGAAGCAAAAATAAACCTATGTATCCACTATGCACAAGCCATTAAGGATATTTGGAAAGGCCCGGCGGATAGAGAAATTATCGGGAACTATACGCGATGGGGAGACTCAGCAGCCGAAGGGGGGGGGGAAGGGAGACGGGCAGCGGGGAGGGATGCAACGGAAAGACAAGTCAGGCGACCAGAAGAACTAGCAGGGACAGCTTCGCAGGTCCTTCCTCCCGTTTGGAAGAAGCCAATGCTTGACCGGACTGGTCTCCAAAGCTCTATATATTGGGTACTGAAAAGTCACTAGCCGTTGTGGGAGAGGTGTTTCGAATGTGTTTCTGTGTGGGCGCGCAAAAACGTGCCTCAGTGAGCCGCGGGGGGGGGGGGG
>PDIP01000045.1:111290-140154 GCA_002811645.1 Corallochytrium limacisporum
GGGGGAAGAAGGGGGCGGTGTTTACGGGCTGCGATTGCGTGGGCCCACCACCGGCCCCACTCAAAGTAGGTCAAATGTGCAGACCGTATTCTAGTGCCCAAGTTTGGCTGTGTTGCATTTGTACAACTGTGATCTTCGATGATTGTGAAAATGGGGGCAGACTAGTTATCCTTTTTATGTATTCCTTCTGTGTACGCTCTCCAATATCTTCAACAGTGGGCTGTGCATCCGTTTCCTTCGCTGGTTGCAACACCTAGTGCATGACTTGGCCCGAAGGATTGCGCTGCTGCGTTTTGCGCGAGTTGTACTTCATGGTCCGATTCGACGTCACTGTGAAGGGTTCGGCATCTAGTAACAACAGACCACCGCTGGCAAGGTCCACACGCGATCGTGCTGAGGTTGCCGATGTGTCTTCCATGCTTGTAGCGAGCGATGACCGCAGCAAACGACCGCCTCTTGTCCGCGGATGGACTCCAGGCCCTGGCCTACACATGGTGCCTCTGGCCTTGACATCACCAATCGTGGCTGTTGGCAGCGTCTTTAGTGACCTGAGCTTCCCGTTGGTGCCCTGGCTGGCATTGCTGCCAAAGCTCTTATGATGTTCCGAGCTACTGCTGTCACTCGCTCTGAGGGCAGTCACAGCTGGTGAGGATTTCGACGGTCCATCTGGGCAGTCACTGTCCCGACCGCCTTCGCCTCCCAAAAAACCGCCAATGTGTCGGCCTTCAGTATGAAATCCGACCAGCTGGTTCTGTTCCGGTTGATCTGCATTATGTTGAGACGGTCCCGGAGAAATCCTTGACCTTCCATTGGCAACCGGTAGCCCGGCCCAGCGGACCCCATGTGAATGACGAGTTTCTCGAAGGGCAGTACAGCTTGCGCTGAAGCCAGACGGTGGTTGGGAGGGTTCGAAGATCTGACGCGGGACCTGCCTGCGGATTGACAAACCGGTGGCATAGCGCTGCTGCCGTTCGCGGATGGCCAGATTCTGCGGGACGTTACGAGTTGGAACATCAGCCACGGTCAGACCGAGTGTACCGGCGTCGTCAACCTGTGCGTGGCCAGTGACAAGGACCTGTTGATCTTTAGCCTTGGCGACATCATTCACGGTGACGGAACCCAGGCTGTGAGCGGTACTGGTAAACGGCGACCCTGAAGAATTTGAGTGATTGGACGAAGTCATGGCCATGCGATTCAGGGCCGCCCGAGAATAATCGATGGCCCGAGTCTGCACCCACACAGCCATGCCGTGCTCCTGGAGAGCCCGCATGTTTTCGATCCGCTGCACAGCCTGGCGCACCACCTCATGTTCCTCGTCCGTGACTTGCTTGGTGTCAATTAGGCGCAGCTTTGGGTTCCGGTAGATCAGGATGCTTGCGAGCGACCTTCTCCGCGACGTGTGTCTCGATGGATGTGACTTGAGCAGCATCACGTCCCTGTCGACACTGATCCCCCGGGTCGAGACTCTCAAGGTAAACGACCTGGGACAGGGGCTTAGTCCGAACGGGTCCACCTAAAGCTTTCCACTGTTGATGCGCTGTGCTGCTATGTGCTCTATTGCGCGTGCACATTGAATTTTACCCCAGGTAGATACCGGACGGACTACTCCCTGATGCCAAGTGCTCTAGTGTCCAAGGCTGCAGCCCCTGCCGTATGCATGTGTGTTGGAGATTGGCTGCCGCTGTGTAGCACAATGGACGTTGGCCGGCCTGCGGGAGCGTGCTGTGAGGCGCCCCTTCCAACCCCCTGTCCCCTCAGCGTGCTCACGAAATCGCGGGTTTGCAAAGATCAATAACATATTGATTCATATAGACATATCCGAAGTTACTACCAGTCTGTTAAACTACTGGAGTCGGGTGTGATGTTGTATTGATTGTATAAGATGGCTCCCCCACATTCGGTACCAAAGTGCCGAAATATCAATATCTACTACACTCAGAAAATAACATTGTACTCTCTTAAGTATTGATCTATTTGTCAACCCCCTCTGGCTCCGGGTCATCAGGGGCACCGTCATCATCGCCGTCCATAACCTCTTCTTCGTCTCCATCATCCTTGCCGTTGCTACCTGAGCCCGCTTTATTTTTCTTCTCAGGCTCCTCATCAGGAGCAACCTCCAGGTGGGCAGGACGCTGCTGGTTGGCTGGCCACCCTTCCAGCTGATGGATGTGGAGACACCGTAGCCAGTCGCGGAACGGAAAGTCTTCCGTCTCTGCCTTGATGATAGGGGCCCAGATGTACTTTGCCTTGAATGCTTCCAGTTTATCATCCACATCGCCAAACTCCAGATTCATTCTCCCGTCCTTGGCACCAAATTTCTTGTTGTACTTTTCGAAGAAAACTTTGTCTAGAATCAACCCCAATCCGGGCACGCGCGGCAGAGCGAATTTGGTGTGCTTGTCAAACGTGCGAGGCAGCTGGTTGGCTTTGCAGATGCCATGGGTCACCATCAATGCCGTACCAAGCATCTTACGAATGTGATGCAGCATGAAAGACTGACCCTTTACCGTAAATACGACAAATTCGAGCTCATTCCGAACAAACGGTTCACTAATGTCAAATCTGTGAATGTAGCGACGAACAGAGGGATCTGTGCCGGCCAGGCGGGATGTGTAGTTGTGGAAGTTGTGCACGCCCTGGAACTTGCGCAGGGCGTCTCGCATAATATCAAGGTTTTCTTTGGAGACTCGGAATCCACGCAGCTCGTCTAATGCAATTTCCTGGATTGCTTGACCCCTCCAACACTTTAGGGCGTAGGTGGGCATTATGTACTGATACTGACGGCTGTCGCACCACTGTCTCGCCCTGAAACCCTTCGTAACCTTGCGTGCACCGAAGATACGGATTTGCTCCGGAAGTTTACCGTTGATTTGCTCAATGAATGAATCATCCCAGCGAAGGCGCATGCTACAGATTTGCCCTGCGGCACTCACACCCTTATCCGTCCGAGCACTCCGATTCCATTTGAGCTGGAACGGATCTCGATACTGCTCCTTATTGATGACACCCGCAGCAAGCATTGCGCTGAAGAGCTCGTTCTCGATGCTTGGAACGTTCGGGTTGCGCTGCATGCCCGAGTAGGCCGAACCGTTGTAGGCCATGATAAATCCAATCTTCATTTTCGGGAATCGGTTTCCTTCTTCATCGAATGCTTTCTCAGGAGCTGCCTTTTCGCCTTCCGCCCATGGCCCGGCAGCATGCTCGTGGCTCTTCTTCTTCCTCCACGCCGGTACATTTGGATCCTCCGGGTATGGTTGCCCGGTCTCTGTGTTTTCCACAGCCTGCCGCTTTGCGGGTGGATCTTCAGCAACTACGGCTTCGCGCTTTCCATCTGTATCTCCCATCCTATTCTGAATCAGTGCTGCCTGCGACCGAAGGAGTGCTTCTCGCCTGGCAAGCTTTCTCTCAAGCACTAATTTTCCCTCGTGTACGAGTGCTTTGATGTGACCCTGGATTTCCGGGTACTGGCGAAGCGTCGGAAGTGCTGCCTTAAATCTCCAAGCCATGTATTTCCTAGGACCATTCTAGACATGGGCGGATCATTCACCAATCGTTTCTCTCTCTGCTTCAGCTAAGCCCATGTATTACGCACAGACAAGAGAAGCCTCAAATACCTTGGAAGTAAAGATTAGTATCGAAAACAAAGTAAAATGGTAAGAGGCACTCGGCCGAAACACCTCATAGCATTGTAATCACTACACAGCGCACCCACGAGGCGGGCTCAAAGCCGACCCCGGGCGGGGAGAGGGCAGCGCGCACGGCAGGGGCGGAGGGTAGGGGGGGATGGGATCGCAGGCAGCGCTGAAGGATACTGACATGGACTATGATTTCTTTAATTTGATACTGAATGAACGCTATTATGCCATGTAAATCTGGGCAACGCCGACAAAGGCACCGAGGACGCCACCGATGAGAATGAGCTTCCATTCGTCCTGCTCGAAGACGGGGTGCAAGACGCGCTCGTAGCGTTCTGGCGGTAGATCGGCCAGAGCTTTGTGAATGGTAGGCTGCAGTGCAAGTGCCTTGTCGGCATAATCTTTGATGAGGGGGATACCATTGGGTAAATCCGCGATGACAAGATCCATCATTTCCTTCTTAGATTTCTCGTATTCTTCGTCACCAATGGTACGGCGCATTATGTCGTTGGCTGGCAGAGCATCCATGGTCTTTCCCAGCTCCCGGAAAATCAGCTTGTGCAAACGATCTCTATGAGGACCCAGGGTGATCGCCTTCAACATTCGCTCAGCGGTCATAACCTCCTCGCACACAACAAGCGAGTACTGATATGAGACTTCGGGCTGCCGCTTGATGAACAGGCCCTGAAGCGGGTATCCACAGATGTTCCTGGGGTGGATGGGCAGGAAAATAACCTTCAGTGCAATATAGTTGGTGAGGTAGCCTATCGCAAAACCAGTAATCGGGAACCACCAGTACTTGGCATCCGGATAGTCAGCCAAAAAGGACAAGACAACCAGATAGAAGACAGTAAATACAATGCCGAGAGCACCGCCAACCCAGAACCCGGACCGCTCCAAGAACCGCAGTTCCTTGTAGCCGAGCCGCTCGAACATATCAACAAGCAGACCGGGCTTGGCGCTGAAAATTTCGACAACCATGTCTCGCAGATCGTAGAAGCTAAGAGGATCGTTGCGGATCTCGTCCATGACTTTCTGGATCAAATCAGGGACATCTTGGCGCAAGTCCTCAAAAATATTCTGCTTGTCTTTTTCGTTCAGCGCCGCCCAAACCGCAGGCAGACGCTTGGAAATGACCTCATCCATGGCCTTCTTCAAAAGGTAGTCTCCACGGGGAGCCAGATGGACCGCAACTTGTTCAGCATCCAATCGTTGGATAATGTCCTTGGGGTTAATGAGCTCCAACATAGTGTCGGTAGCAATATTGGCCATGAAGACTGCCTTGTAGGGAACAATGCCCTGCCATCCGAACCCGCAGTTATCGAAAGGTGCTACACCGAAGGGTTTCCCGATGCCAAAGAACTTAATAGGGTAGAAGCAAAGACGGATACCGACGACATTGGTAAGGTAGCCGACAATACCAGATATCAATGGCAGACATATATATGAGATTACGGTCACAGCGTCAACCATGTTGACGACTGTGTGTGTGTGTGTCTGTCTCTCTGTGTATATAAGTGTGTGCGCTCTATAGGTCTGACGAACCCTGCACGCCTCAACTACCTTAAGAACGGCCAGAGTCTCAAGTAGCTGGGTAGCTCTTCCAGCAAGAAAGTCGATCGCACATAGATATTCTGCAATCCGCCACATTATGCGGCTCGCCAGAGTGTACCATGAAGTGCCCCAAACTGCGTGTGTGTGTGTGTGTGCACGCTCGTTCGATGGCACTTTCCATATTTTCTGCACGTCCGGCTGGGTACACACCCAATCTCGGGGACCCAGACGTCAACTGGGTCCACTGCCACAGGAACTACTCGCCGCACTGCAGCCAATGGGTCCCTTTTTTTTTTTGCCCAAGCCATCTTGTTCGGTTTTTGTCTGCGACTGACAACCGGTTCCGAGATAAAGGGGCTTTGGCGGGCCGGGGGAGCGCACCGCGGGAAGAGAAGGAAGGAAGGTTTAGGGAAATAAAAAGGAAGGAGAAAGGCGAAGGGGGGGGGGAAGGGGACAAGCAAGGCAGAGAGAGCTTGCAGGAAAGGGGGGAGCGGCCAAGCGGGCCAATTCTGGCTACTTTCATCGATTGCGCTCCCGGCCCATCATGACCTGACACCCCCCCCCCCTTTGCACGTCAGCCATTTGTTGCGTACGGCAGATAACGAACATCCTGGAGTGAGTTTTAATTCTGTGTTTTCTTCTATTTTTCTCAACGTTTGCAAAAAATCTTATCGTCGTTTGTCTCATTTTCCTGGACGTGGCCCCACTCCCTTCCCCTTTTCTCCCTTGTCCACCCGATGGATTCCAAAGCTGTTCTCTAACGCTCCATATTGCGCATTGCCGACCTGTGGATGATGGGACACGATCACCGTTACCTGTTTTCTGTTTCTTTTCTTGGGTCCCTTTTGTCTACACAGTTTTCCCTTTTGTTTCCCTTGGTCAGTTTTTGGTCATACTCAGTCGCACGCATACACGCGTACAAAGCCGCGGTTTGCTACACACACACACGCACACACGCACGACCCGGGGGCGGGAGTTCGTCAGTTTTTGCCTTGTCGCCTCCCCACAGCGGGAACGCCTTGTGGTGCGAGAGTGGGCACCAGGATCGGGTCGGCAGTAAGAAAAGAGGAAACCACGGGTACACAGCGGAAAACAGGGGAACAAGAGAAAAAAAGGGGAAAGGAAAAAGGGGGAAGGCAGGTCTGAGTATAAAACACACGTACCAACGAAATCAGAGTGTTGGTATTTGGAGAAAATGGAACCTGGGCCCCGCCGCCCACCTGCCCTTCCTTTTAGCCCACCACCCGCTTCGTCGCCGTCGTCGCTCGGGTTCTTGGGACCTGTTCGCAAGGGGTTAACACAGTTTCATTATGAATTTCTCAGGTGGGAGCGTATCGCTGTGGCAAAGGGGACGGAAAATATTGATTGTATACATCATTGCGCATGGCCAGTGGCTGGTTCTTTGTCGATCAATATTATGTGCGTCCTGCGACAGTTCAGTACATTCAGTATTGAGGTCGGTGGGTTGCTGGGGGAGACCGTGTGCAGTCATTCCACAAGCGAGGGAGTCTTGTTTTAACACCCCCCCACCTCACCCCAGGGCACCCCCCCCGGGGGGGGGGGGTTCTTCGGGGAAGGGGGGAAAAGCGCTGTGTGCCGGCAGAACCCGTAATGGCTGTGCAGCATTGTCGTCATTCATTCCTGGCGTTAGAGGCGTGGTTATGATTACGGACTCTGGTATTCACGTACAAAAATTCATTATCCAATAAAGGGTTTGAGGAGAATGACAAGAACCATGTGTGGAAAACATGAGTGCGTATCAGGGGATATGGTACAACACAGAGTATGCCTAGATCAGTGCCAGGCGGGAAACCGGTACCACGGCAGTCTCCGCCGTGATTGCGACGACTAGACAAGGAACGGAATCAGGTGCTAGCGAGGCTAGAGACCGAGCTGGTTTTACTTCATGATCATGCTGCCCGGGAGGAGATGGCAATGCTGGCAAAGAGCGATACCGGAGGTTGGCCTCGCGGTAGTAGTTGTTCCTTTTACGTTAACTCCAGTGTGTTGACTACTGCAATCTATAGGATTTGGAAGGCACAGCATCGGCCGGAAGCAAGCAGGTCTTGTAGGACTGCCACATAAGAGTAAATTGACCATGATTTTCAGTTTTATGGATTTATGACGAATATTGGTTAGTCTGATATGATGTGATGGGGTGTTTGTGATTTTCAATGTATGGGCGGGTATAATGATCAGTTCTTGCTGCGCAGACGAGAAGAGCGGCGGACAGGAGCTGCCTCGGCATCGTCTTTCACAGTGGCGGCCTTCTTGGGAGCAGAGGCTTTTTTGGGAGCGGCACGCTTTTTGGCGGTGGGCTTCTCTTCCTCCTTGACGTCTTCCTTCTCGGCGACCATCTTGCTGGCGGACCGCTTCTTGCCTACAGTCGAGGTCTTTTTGGCAGTGGTGCGCGTGGTTTTGCTCGTCTTGGCGGATTTCTTGGCCTCGTCTTCCTCGTCAATCTCAGTGACAGTCTCAAAAGTCTTCTTTTCGACAGTTTCGGAGAAACTGACGTGTTTGGTGTTGCTGGTCTCCTTCTTTGTGGTAGCACCACGGGAACGGGTGGTGCGTTTGGTCAAAGGCTTCTTCTCTTCGGCCACAGACTCGTGAATGGCTTCGACCGCTTTGGCGGCTGCACGGCGAGTGGTACGCCGCTTACGCTTCTCCTCAACCTCGGGTTCCTCGTCCTCATCAAGTGTCACTGCCTTGGCACGCTTACGAGAAGCACGCTTGGGCTTGTCCTCTTCTTCCGGCTCCTGCTGGAGCAGCTCAGCGATAGCCAAGGCAGCAGCAGCATCAGCTACGTTCTCCTCAGGTTGCTCCTGCTTCTCCACTTGGAGCTGCAGGTTGGCCAAGACCTCTTCGGTTGCGGCCTGCACTACCTCATCGGGAACTGTACGCAGTTTGAACCGTCCAGACTGAATCTCGTCGCGGACAGGAGTGGACAAACTCTTCTTGTAGACCTTGTTGAGCGTTTTACCCTCCTTGATAGATTTGCGGGTGGGAGTGTCGAGACTCGCCCTCATGACCTTCGTCAGCTTCTTGCCCTCCTTGATGGATACACGGCACGGAGTGTTCAGGCTCTTCTTCAAAACCTTGTTGAGCTCGCAACCATTTGCAATTTGTTCCTTGAGAGGGGTTTGCATCTTTTGAATGGTCTCCTCCGCCTTTGGCTCCTCGGCCTCGACCTCTTCCTTCAGATCTACCATAGCAGGCACCGACTTGAGAGCCAACTTTTTCTCCTTAATCTCTTCACGGATTGGAGTCGACAAACTCTTCTTGTAAACCTTGGTCAGACTCTTCCCTTCCTTGATGGAGTCACGGGTAGGCGTATCCAGACTCTTCTTCAAAACAGCGGTCAGCTGCTTACCCTCCTTGATAGACTCACGGCAGGGTGTGTTGAGGCTCTTCTTCATAACAGCGGTCAGCTGCTTACCCTCCTTGATAGACTTACGGCAAGGTGTGTTAAGGCTCTTCTTCATGACGGCCGTCAACTTCTTGCCGGCACGAATGGACTCACGAGCAGGTGTGTTGAGGCTCTTCTTGAGCACAGGATTCAATTTCACCTCCTGGTCCTCGATGGCCTGTTTCAATGGAGTAGCAATCTTCTTGGTTTCCTGCTCTCCTTCGGCAGTAGGCTCTTCGTCCACCTCAGGCAGCTGGCGTACAGAGCGGAGCTTGCGGCGAGGCTCCTCGCTGCGCAACTCCTCGCGGATGGGTGTACTGAGGCTCTTCTTCATTGTAGGCTTCAATTCCTTACCAGCCTTGATGGCGTTCCGAGTGGGAGTATCCAAGCTCTTCTTCATGACCGTCGTCAACTTCTTGCCAGTTTTGATTGATTCGCGAGTGGGAGTGTCCAAACTCCTTTTCATGACTTTAGTAAGCTTCTTACCTTGCTTGATGGAGTCGCGGCAAGGAGTGTCTAGGCTCTTTTTCATCACAGGCTGCAATTCTTTGCCGCCGGCCTGAATGGCGTCACGAGTGGGAGTATCCAATGCCTTCTTCATAACCTTGGTAAGTTGTCTGCCCTCCTTAATGGATTCGCGACAAGGCGTGTTAAGGCTCTTTTTCATCACTGGTTTCAGTTGCTTCTTGGTGGTAGATGCCTCCAGTTGCTGGCGCATCGGAGAAGCCAAGCGAGCGCTGCGGCGGACGGGCGATTGATTGGGCGAATCCACATCCATTGGCTCAGGATTCTGAGGACTCACGGTTTGGTTCACGGCGTCGACACAAATTTCCTCCGTGGGTTCTGCCATTTGCTCTTTCTCAGCTTCTTCAGTGTCATGCTGAGGTTCCACATCCTCCTCATCAAGAGCTTGCATTACCAGGCGCTTCTCCTTAGCGGCACGAATCTGTTTCTTCAGGGGGGTTGTGAGCACACGGCGGTACAAACTGGTCTCTTCGCGTTCACTGCGAATAGACGCACGCTCTAAAAGGTCGTCGTCCATGATGTCGTTGGTGATGTCCTCAATTTTGCCCTTGGAACCGCTCTTCGGGGTCGCCAATTTTTTCTTCAGAGACGCAGGCATCACGGCAGAGTATACAGGTGCTGGGGAAGAGGGCTCCATACTTTCAGTGCTCTTCTTCAGAGCAAAATTGCCACCGTTGATTTCCTTACGGGCAGGTGTGGGGAGCGCCTTCTTGTACTGGCTGCGCAGTCTCACATTCTTGGCCTCGATGTCCCTTTTCAATGGGCTGTTCAGAGCCCGGCGAACAACTTTCTTAATGTCAGCGCCCTTCACAGTAGGGCTGTGGACCTTGCCATCCTCTTCCATGAAGCTAGCAGCAAGTTCCTTTTCAAGCCTGCGCTGGCGCGTCCGGCTCATCATAGTCCCAGTGCGCTCGATATCCTGGCGCATTGGCGTAGGCATACGGCGGCGACTAGGGCTCAGGATACTCTGGCCTGTGCTGGAACGTCCCGGTGCCTTCAGTCCACGCTTTGTGGGGGAGTCAGGAGGCATGTTCTTGTCAAACTCCTGAGGAGCGAGTTTGTCCTGAGGGTACCAAGTGACCGACTTGGAAGGTGAGGAGGGAGCAGCGGTGTCGTCGTCATCGCCGAAGTCAATGAGATCACCCTGCACTTCCTCAACAATGGCCTCATGGACAATTTGCTTAACTTCCTCAACCTTGGTGGTCACAGGAGTGGTAGGCTTGGATTTCTTGTTGGCACTGGCCCTGCGACTGGAGCGACCACTTGGACTGGGCAGAGGGTCGTCCGGCGTACGCATGCCGTCATTCATAAGATCAAAATCACCTCCATCATTCACGTCAACCAGGTCTTCGTCACCTTCCTTGCGTCCAAAGTTCGCCAAACTCGCAAAGTCAGGGCTGTTGGATGCCGTGTGCTGTCCTAAGGGCTTGCGCTGCTTTGGGGTACCTGCACGGGCGGGTGACTTCGTAACAGCAGGACTGGCGCCAGCATTTTCTTCATTGCCTCCGTTAAGTACTGCGTATAGCTCAATTAGCAGCGGACGGTCACCAATCGTGACAACATCCTCATGCTTTAGCATTACCTTGTCCACAATCGGACGCTCGTTCACATATGTCTTGGCCGAGCTATCAAGAGGTTCCAGGAACAGGGCCTTCTTACCACTGTCGGTACGGTCAACGTAGAATTGACAGTGGAAAGGCTGGACATCACCCTTCTTGACCTGCACAGAGCAATCTTCGGAGCTACCGCAGGTGGTTGGTTCATGGAGCTTGGACAAAATGTCCAGGCAAACGGCAGTGCGCTTCTTGGACTTCTTCTTCAGACCAGTCAGCTTTGCAAAGGGCTGCAGCGCAGCCCTCGCAGGGGTTGTGGACCTTGAGCGCCGCTTAGGCGAACTCAATGGACTGCCAAGAAAGCTCAACACGTTCATGTTTGTGTGAATGCTGATTCCCAATCTTACGATTCTTTACCCGAAATGTCTTTTTCGCTTCCTCCCGAATCCCCGTGGAGTACTTCTTTCTTGCCCATCCACGACCTCAGATCCCTAATTATTCTCTCTCTACCTCCAAATACCTTCTAGGTTGCTAAGTCTTAGCGTCTACCATGTCAATAGCCCGAACACAATCTTTGGCTACTGTGCTCATCTTAACTGCCTTGCTACAATGAGACCCGACGGACGGGTCTTTCCCGGTCTTCACCAAAGGAGCTCTCTGTACGTAAACCTGTACTGTGCCTATTTACTGTGCTGTGTGCACTTTTGAGACCCTCCTCATGAACTAACAAGGAAAAATCGTCTCAAGGCCCGGCACAGATCAGTTGCAGTGTGCACAAAAATATTATCGGTACATATCGGGTACTTAAGCCGTGAATCCAAGACATGCCCACCAGTCTGTAACCGCCAAAAGAATGGGCACCTCGCGCCGGCTTCCTCCGCGAAATATTGCCCAGCGTTTTCCATAGCGAGTGGGTGCCAGATCCACCCTTGGCCCCTTCCCCTTCTCTATGGGGGGGTCTCCGCCACCGGTAACCCCGCTTGCCCTATCTCAAATTTTCGGCGCCAAAAATAAAGCGGAACTAACCGGGTCCTCTCGCTTTCCGAAGTTCTCGTAAGGACTGGCTGCAGTATATACAGTGCTGCCCGGGGGAGAATACCACCGGTAGAAAACACATACTTTGGCGAGGACCGTGGCTTGATGTCAAGACGAGGCGGAGGCGAGGCAGTATTGTCCCTTGGTGCGCCGTGTGCTCGGACACTCTTGCAATTGTCTCAAGCTCGCGAGGCAGGAGATGCATGTATGCACACGCTAAAACGAAGAGTAGGTCCTCACATCTGTTCCAGATGTACGTACGGTGGGATGCTCTATTCTATGTATTTGTATATTGTTACAACGGTTACACTGACTGGTCAACACCACGTTGGGGCATGGGCATGTTCTGAACACGCACATTGTCCATATTGTCCGCGTTGATGCCACGAATGTCCTGGGGAGTGATGATAATAAATTGACGATGATCGCGACGTTCGGCAGCACGGACCAGGATGTTGAGGGCCTTAATGCGGTTGATAGTGTCCATAAAGACATCAAATTCGTCGAGGATATGGAAGGGAGTTTCCTGCGTAGACCAGAGAGACACAACGAATGACACAGTGGCCATACTCTTCTCACCGCCCGACAGCTGACTCACTTCGCGGAATGCATTGTCTTGGCCGTTCTGCATGAGAATCTTGATGGTCCTCTCCGCGGCATTGATTCGCAATTTCGCCACGTAGTTAGCCTGGGATGCAGACTGCTGGAAGAGCTGATCAATGCGGTCTCGCGCAACATTTGCAATCGAATGAAATTTCTGTTTCCGCTTTTCATACATGTCCGGAAGAACTCCGTGAAGATTGCGCAGCTTTGTGTAGATTGAGTTCATATCCTCGTATTCATGTTTCATGGTGTCGTAGGTCTGCAAGATGTCATTGATCTCGTCAGCAGATGGTGCATGCTCTAGGTCATCGACGATGTTCTGGATGTCTGTCCTCACCATGTCGGGATCACGAACGGTTGAGGGTTCCTCCCCAGGATCCTTAAACTCTCTATGCAGCTTCTCTGTCGCTTGTTCAGCCTTTTGAGTTGCCCGCTCCAACTTTTTCCGGTGTTCGTCCAAAACACTACCGATCTCGTCTACTTTCTTGAGCTCCGCAGCATGTTCGGTCTTCTTTGCCTTGATCCGATTCTTTAGATCTGTCATACGTTCATGGATACTTTGCCGCTGATCACTGATATCCGGTGCAGAGTTCACCGTCTGTTGAACCCTTTGAGTAGCCTCTTCCGTTTTTCTTCGAGCTTCTCTGAGATGCACCCTAGCTTCGTCGATTCGAGAGTGCAGATTCTCTAAACGGCGTTGGGCAACACGGAGGTTTTCTTCTTCTTCGGCGTTCGCACTATCAATTCCTGTCATGAGGAAGTCTTGAAGCTGCTGTACCTCCGCGCTAAGATCACGTCGTCTTTTCTGTTCCTCATCGTACTTACGGTCTAATTCAACCATCTCACCCTCGGCCTGTTCTTTTTGAGATCGGCTGGATTGTGTGATCCTCTCCTGTTCTTTGACATTCTCCTCGGCCTGTGCAACCTCTCCCTGCAGCTCCTCGAGACTACCTGCCCCAGTGCCTGCCCAGCAAGCAGGCAATGATCCGGAATGCTGATAGGACATGTACTGAGCGGCCTGAACCTGATCACCTGTGTGCAAGAAAGCAATTAGTCTTTTGGACCTGTGCCGATCAACAAACTCTTGAGCAGCCGTGCGTTCCGGAATGGCAAAAGCACTGGCAAGGGGGGTGTTGTCGATGAAGACAGTCAAAATCAATCGCTTCTCAAATACGTCACACTTAAAGTCAAGCAGATCGAGCATGGGCTTATATCCCTGGACACGTGTGATCTTTGATGAAGGGTCCTTAACAGATTCAAACGGTCGGGAAAGAACTCTCGGGCGTTCTGAGGGATCAAGCTTCAGTTTCTTAAAGATCTGATCCAAAACCTTGGCGTCCTTGCTCGAGTTGACGATGTAGTGCGAAGGAAGGACAGGGTGCGCGTGGTGAAAAGCCTTGGCATATTCTGGCTCTTGGATCTCGAAATGGCGCCCGATGGGACCGACAGGCGAGCGACTGAAAGCGTTCTTCTGTCTGTCTATCTCCGCAAGAATTTTTTCAGTGTGCTGGCCAAACCTGAGCAAGGTGTTCCTTTGTGACTGCTTGCGAACCTTCAGGTCCTTCACCAACGTTTCCTTTAACGCGCGCAACTCCCTGAGCTTATCGTTCGCATCCCGGAAGGAATCTGAGTATGCTCTTGCCTTTTCTTCACAGCGTTGTCGGTCCAATTCCAGTTGATTGACAATATCTTCGACACTGGCTAGTTGTGTGCGAACGTCTCGAAGATTCTCTTCCGCTGTAGCACGCTGCTGGTTACCACTATTCTGTGCGATACTCTGTTGACGGGACTCAACCTCTCGGAGCACAATATCGTGATTATGTTGAAGATCATTCAAGGTCTCTTCTTCTTGCTGCTTCTTCCTGGCGGCAAGCCTCGCCTCCTGCTTAACCTGCCGAAGCTCTTGCTGGTGCTGCTCTTCTTGTTCAGCAAGGTATTGAGCCTGCTGCCTTTCTGAATTCATCTGGTCTTCGAACTCACTGATCTCAGCCACCAAACGATTGACCTCCTCATTGGCATTCATCTGTTCATTCTCTCCCTTCTCTTGTCGGCTTCGTAGCTCACGACATCTCTTCACATACTTCATCAACTCAGACCACGCGAGCTCTAATTGAAGATCACCCAGTCGGGTCCTATTCCGAGCGACAGACTCAATCTTCTCAACCTTCCTCTCTTCTTCCCTTACTAGTTCCCGCATATTCTGCAATCGCCCATCACGATCTTGAAGCTTCGCCTCTAGGCGTTGTGTACATGCGTCGATATTTGTGAGTTTCTCCATTAACAAGTCCAGTAGAGAGGCAGACCCAAAGAGATCGTACATGCCACGTTCACCTGCATTAGCCAAGAAATCCCTTGCCTTCTCTTGTGTGAGAACGGCAGCTGGGTTATCAACCATAATATTGAAGTGGTCAAGGATCTCGTTCAGGTCCCTCTTCGACTTTGACACAATCGGGAATCGCGGCGCGGAATTGTTTTCAGGACGTTTCTCATCAATTTTTCGTTCGTATTTCATTATTTTGAATCCTCCCTGCCCATCTGCAGAAATATCTCTCTGCACAACAATAGCATCGCCATATTCATGGTATTTGTATGGATTGCCATTACCATCATTGTCAATCACAATCTGAACCACAGCTCGACGACAACCATGTTTGACCAGATTTCGAATAGACTCTGCACGGGCCGTTTCCTTCGCACGCGCCCCGAAACAAATTTGTAACGCGGTCACAATCGCACTCTTACCGCTGCCGTTGGGGCCCAAGACGAAAGTGATCTTCTTCCCGAACTCCATGGTAAAATGTGAGTGGCACATGAAGTTCCAGACCTCAATGCGCCACAGCTTCCCGGAATGCTTCTCAGAATCTTGCTTCTGAGTTAGTGAGCCCGTTTGTGTCTGTGATAGTCCTTCGTTCTCAATCCTTGCCTTTTTCTTCCCGCGTGACCGCGAGGAAGACTGTGTCACCTCTTCTATGCTATGGGCCACCATCTTCCCTTGGTCACTGATGACCCCCTGCCCACTTCTTTGCATCTCTTGAAGTTAGAAGTCATGCAACAGCGCGGTTCGTAACCGCATACAGTTTCATAAACATGATATTTATACCAGTACCAGCTTCGGACAGGAATCTGAGCTCAAACTCAAACGGGAAACTTGGGCTCCTCAGCGCCGCCCGCCACGTCAGGTCCCACGAGAAAGATGAGCTTGGGATCCATGTTTTGCCGGGAAGGGCGGGTTTCCTGTGCAGGCCACCGGGTCAAGAAGAAAAGTGGCTGTCTCAGAGCGGCAGATTCGAAGGCTCAAACTTTCCTTTCGCGCGCAAAAATCATGAGAGCACATTCACTATGGAAAACACCAACCTACCCCGTCGTCTTCACCCGCGTTTACCCCCTCGCCAGAGCGCAAAGGGGGTCCCAATTATTAGTTGCCTCACCCCGTTTGTGGCCAATTGATCAACAGGGAAAGGTGTACCTTTATACACGATCGATTTTCTAACAAATGCATGAAAATTCAGAGTTGAGGAACTACTGCTGTAGTAAAATTAGGGAGGGAGAAGCAAACAGGTGGAGGGGGAGGGCCCATCACACCGTAGTTAGAAATGACCCAGCAGAAATTTTAGATCGAAAACACCTCCGCCCCCAAATGCAGGCAGTTGCATGCACACGTAACGAAAACCAGGTAGGTCGGGGGAGCGCCCTTTTCTGAGAAACACCCTTTACTATGGTTTTTCTGAGCAATAGGAATATGGCAACGGGGCCAGAAATGACGGGCGGAAAGACGCCAAAGTCAAAAGGGACGCGACCAATTGCATTGTAGCTTGGCAGCTGCGCAAGGGAAACAGATCGAAAGAAATGAACATCTTCCGCAGGCGTCACTGCACCACACCTCTTCAGATAATTCCATACAAAAGGTATGTGTAGTTGCCAGAGCGAAGGATGTCTCCCTTTCCTTCGCTAAAGATTCTGTGCTGTCGGGGAGTTGTCTTCCCCTACACTGTGCACTCTGCTGAGGAATGCAACAGCAACGACTTGTCCTAACTAGTCTGCATGTGCGGGGGCGTAGAAGGGGTACACAGACTTACGCCGAAGAGGAGGATGCGTTTCAGCTGGACTCTTGCGATGGGCATGGCGCGTATGAATAAGTGCGCTCTTTGGCATTGTGCTATGATGGATGGCAACAAACAGGCTTACAGGCGGTCCGCCTTGTACCACACTTTCTTGAGAGAATGATGCTCGCCAGACCCAGGCCTCCTCCTCTGTGTGTTGTCTGTGGGTACGTCATTTGACCGAGTAATTGAGGCACCAATGAAGATACCATATTTTTCGTATGATTCCTCGAGTATAATTCAAACAGTAGCTTATAATGTGAAATCCCGGTGAGCTTGGTAACTTTGGACACATGAGAGATCGATTGTGGTTTACGGCGATTATGACAGTCCTGAGGAGCACAGCTCTTTCTCTACTGGTCCATCACTCTCCGTGACAATTGTTCCACATGCCGGCTGCAATGTCGGAGCCTGTACGCATGATCGCCTTCCCAACGTTTTTGGTGCTCGCAGGATGTTGTTGCCATGCTCGTGTTCACATGGAAGAAGGACTTGTGTGGTCAGTTGCCAATGCAATGATAGGTTCTCCCTATGCTTGCATTTTTTCTCACTTCGTACTCCCTTTCCCTCCCTTCAGTGTGCGTGCATAGGGGAGTTTCTAACCTGTTCCGAAACCAATGCAGACGCACATGGATTGTGGACTGGCTGGGAGGAACGCGGGCACACCAGCAGGTAGGAATGCCTTGGTTTCAGCAGCGGAACAGAAAGTAGAGGTCCACAACCTGCCTTTGAAGTGGAAGAATCTGGGAACGATTTTGCGGAACAGACCGGGCCATAATGTGGTGATGTTGATTAACAGTGTAAGTGTTTTGGTAAATCCATCCATAGTCATCCTACAATGTGCCCCATCTTTCATGCCAAGCAATTGGTGTGAACCTTGGACAAGGGGTAGCCCTGGAATGAGCGAGAGTATCCACTACGACCGCACTGGACCGATCAAAACAAAGCAAACCAGTCCATTTTCTGCTTTCATTGTAGCTTACACCATTGCAATTTCCAATCCATTGCCCGGCGATGCGCATGCGCTACTCCTCGCCCTTTCGATGACTCGAACAAGCAGCACAGGAAACGCTTGCGCTGCGTGCCACCGTTCTAATACCCTTGTCTTCGTATAGTTTTTGCCGTCCGAATGGGGTTTGACGCTGACGTCCGCAGGTGTTGCGACAAGCGGTCGAAAAGCCAATCTATCGTCCAGTGACAGCGCTGTTGTAGGCAACAAGCAGCAATGTGCAGTGTTCCACCGCTCATTGTTTAAGATTCAATATGGACTTTGGAGAAAGTGATGAAGACAGAAGAAAATACGCTTTCCTCTCCAGGTGCTTCTTTAAGCAGAGCTGGGTGGCAAGTGGTTTATTCAGCATTACGTTTTGCACGCACTCCCAGCAGGTCCATTAGCAGGATCAGAGCGTGTTCGTTCACACACCTTCACCGCCGGAATAGCAAAAGGAAACATGTTCTAGGATCTCAGCGTTGTTGCTGCGCACATTTGCACCTCACACAGCATGCACACGATCCACACGCTGCGTGCCAAAAATTCAGAAATATGAACGAAAAGTGGAAACAGGAGAGGAAGGGGCAAGCGAGAGAAGGGGGAAAGAATTTTGACTGATACAGTATGGGAAGTGTGACTATCCCTACTCCCCTCCGCCCCATCGTCAAGGGTTCCACCCCATTCCGACGGCGCACAATCCCAGCTCCTGCGCTATCATTCTCCACTTGGGCTGAACGCGTTTCCCAGAGTGTTTTCATCGTATCCACGGAATGCAGCCGCATATCGTAGAGAAGGTCAGCGCTCTCGTTTGTACTGCAATATGTGTACCCTTTAGATACTTGAGCTCGGCCTCATAGGTATATATGGAGGAGCAATAGAACGTGATCGTCTATATGGTTGGATATCCCCCACACGGTGCCTACAGTCTTACAGTGAGCCAAGGGAAGTCGCGATAGTAAAGCTCAAAACATGTTCGTCTAAGACTACTTTTGATCATATCAAAACATACTCAAAATGCCGGGGGACCGTGTAGAGATTCTAAACAGCCGCTGGGAGGTGCACAGTGCGCGAATTGGTTCTGGCGTTTACGGTACCGTTCTGCATGGTATGGATCAGAGAACTGGTCAACCTGTTGCTGTGAAAAGGCTCCGTTGCAGCGAATGGAGTGACCAGCCAGGATCTCAAACACAAGTGTGTGGTATTCCACAATTGGTTGTTCGTGAAATCGCTCTGCTGAAGCGACTTCGTCACCACAACCTGGTATCACTACTGGATGTGGTATATAGTGCCAATGGTAGCGTGACGTCCGCAGACTCCAGCGTTTCCCTCGTCTTTGAATACGCTGAAGAGGATCTGTCTGGATTTCTCAAGCGAACTGGGAACCCAGGAGTTCCACTGAATACCATTAGAAAATTTGCATACCAACTCTTCGATGCGCTAAGGTACTGTCACATGTGCAGCATCGTTCACAGAGACGTGAAACCTGCCAATATTCTGGTGTCTCAAGGAAATAATATCAAGTTGGCAGACTTTGGTATGGCTGCTGCTAGCAACGCCGGCCGTGTTATGACTCCTGGGCTTGTCACACTCTTCTACAGGGCCCCTGAAGTTCTGATCGGTAAGAACTATGACAACTGTGTGGACGTATGGGCGGCTGCGGCCGTTATCGCCGAGCTGGCCATCGGTGATCCGTTCTTTAAGATGCCAGGTCAACACAGTGAACAGCAGCAACTGATTGCCATATATCTCATGCTTGGGCCCCCGAACCAGTCGTTCTTCCGTGCGTTCAACATCACCTTCCACAATATGCAGTCGAGATACACTCCGCAACAACAGGCTGTGCTCGCCGGCAACCGTATTGCTGTCTGTGACCGATTGGGCGGTGAGGGCTGGGACCTCTTGGCATCCATCTTCCGATGGAATCCCGACGAGCGTTTGACTGCGGCAACTGCGCTAGCACATCCTTTCTTAAGGCTTGACCAACATGTAAGTCGACGCTCTTCGGACAGCGGTAATTATGACATGTAGATCGTCGAGCATCAAAACAGCATTCATCGCTGGCCCTAAACCCATGTTTCATTAGTCAAATCAAATATAGTTCATTGAGGGGAGTCGAAACCCCGTAGTAATCGAAACACATCAACAGACAACCGATCCTACTGTACGTCCTCGTTACTTTTCACAAGCTTGCTGGTCGTCACACCACTGGCCCCTTCCCCCCCTCCCCGGCCAAAAAGGGGCGGCGTCATCGTAGGGAATTATTGATCATTTGAGGGTGCTCCCGGCCAGTTAATTTTGTGACGACCCCCTTCCCTCAAATTCCACCCAGCCAACCCAACCCCTTCCACGGCCCCCGTGCGGGACACAGGGGGGCGGGGTAGTCCCACCGGGTCCCACGAACCCTGGTAGTGAGACTCCGTTTCTGTGGCTATTTAGTCTACGCGAAACAAAACACAAGTCATCTGACCCTGCGAACGGCCACAGCGTGCGATATATCGTTTCAGATCACAGTTTCATATTCGTTTGCTCCAGCAATAGGTTTGTGCAGAGTGCAGACATGCGGCATCGTTGATCTCAAACAGCACTGACACCGATAGAATGTCGGAAATACAAGACACAATGGATATTGAGGAACCGCGAACAAACTTTGGCTGGTTTAGAAAATGTTTTAGATCTGACTATGAGGCACTTGAACGAGATGAAACCGAGCACGAGAAGGGGCTTGAAGGGAATTCAAGGAACGGGTTCAACCTATTGTTCTTCTCCAGGCTCAGGCGAATCGGTACGGTGTTATTAGGCAAAATTGAAAGTGACAATAATCTAAATGATTATCAATGGGCAAACATTCCGATTCTGGGTACTATGCTAGCAAAGCACCCAGTATGGTTGATTACTTTGCTGATCGGATTCAACATTCTCACTGAAGTAGTCATATACTTTGTGGGTCTCATTCCATCGCAATTCTACAAGGTTCTTGGGGAAAGAGATACCTCTGCATTTACACAATTGTTCCTCTATTCCATGATGCTTATTCTCTGTGTGTCACTTGCAGAGGCATTCAAGATATTTTTTGCTGGCGTCATCAAGGTTAGTTGGAGGGGAAGACTGTGTACAGTTCTCAATCAGGGATTCTTTGCGCGAAGTGTCTTGTATCCTGCTCTTACTTTCCAAGACAGTCCTGTTCGCGATGCAGACCAACGAATGACGCAGGATGCCGATCGCTTGACAGATTCACTTAGTGAATTGGTCATGAAGACGGCGGTGGTGCCCATAGTAATCATCTACTATTCCATCCGAACCGGAACTCTGTTGGGGACATATGGTGTGGTCATAATTTATCTTTGGTTTGCCATTACCACTGCAATGAATAAGTGGCTCATCTCCCCAATTGTTGCTAGAGTTTATGTCCAGGAACGATTGGAAGGTGAGTACCGTTTTACCCATATGCATGTTCGACGGAACGCAGAAAGTGTCGCACTGGCGGAATGTGAGGAACGAGAAGGAAAGCTGGCAAATCAGCAACTGTACGATCTTCTGAGTGTGCAACAATCCATTGTCAATCGGGAATTGCCTGTGAACATTTCAATCAAGTGGTTTGACTATGCTGGTGGGATTTTTACCTATGTCATTGTCGGACTACCCCTGTTGATCGGTAAATATGAAGATATGAATGCGGCTGAAATTTCGGAATTCATTGCGAAGAGCGCCTTTATGACAATGTATCTAATCAATACTTTCAGCAAGTGGGTTGATGTCAGCGCAAAGTTTTCTCAGAGTGCTGGCTATGTTCATCGCGTTGGCGAATTCCTAGAGCAAGTTGAAATGCGTTTTTCGAAGCACGACATCGTACCTGCCCACTATTTTAGCGAAGAAGAGGGCGCATCGGGAACCGTCCTACTATCTAGTAAGGGTTCCAGCGTGCTGCTAAGCCCTGCTGACAAAGACAACATTGTCTTTGAAGACGTGGGTGTACAGATACCATCGAGTGGCAAGGTTGTAGTGTCAAGCTTCTTCATGAGCGTGGAACGTGGCGCGTCGACCCTCATAACAGGACCAAGTGGTAAGGGTAAAACCTCCTTACTTCGGGCTGCGAGTGGCCTCTGGCCCCTTTCAAGTGGAAAGATTCAGATGCCAATCGGTTTCAACTATGTCCAATTCATGTCGCAGAGTCCTTACCTGACTTTTGGTACACTAAGAACACAATTAATCTTTCCATATCATGACAGTAATAGGAGCTTCATGAATCACATTGCAAAACATCGCTGGGCACAGAAGAACTACTCATCGAGTGTACTCGGTACAACTGGAGCAACATACGCACTTGATGCGGTCACCACAGAGGCTCTCAGAAGGCTGGACCTACTTGACCACTATCGCTCCTTGGCCAATAGCAGTGATGACAGCGCTATCCTCAACTATGATGCGGGACAGAGCTGGGAGTCAATACAATCTCCCGGTCAGCTGCAATTGCTTGGCTTTGCACGCTTGTTTGTCCAGTGTCCGCGATACGTCTTCCTCGATGAATCCAGTAGCCACATTGACGAGGAAATGGAAGCCGTAGTGTACGCTACTTGCCGTGACCTTGGCATCACAGTAATCAGCCTGGGTCACCGCAGCAGTCTGCGTCAACATCACAGCAACATAGTGGAAATCTGATTACGCTGAAAGGTTTTGTCAGATTAAAGGTCGACAATTCAATACATGTATTATGTGTCATCCAGCCATAAATGATCGGACTGGCCCAAACTTACGTTATGGCACCACACTGGCCCTCCCCCAACGCACTCTTGCAGAAGGGGACTGGAGAAATTGATTTGTCCAGGAGCGCCTCCCACCCGGGAAAGGGGCGCCCACTCCCGCGGTCCTTCTCCGGCTTCCCTCTCCCGCTCCAAATGTTTCACTTTCCGTTGCCATTGGCTGGAACCAAAACCGGGGGGGTCTCACGACCGAACGCGCTTGCTGCAGCGTCGCTATTGCCCATAGCCCTTCTGCCGTGCCAACGTATTTCATACCTCCTCCTCACCTAAGGACAAGTACTTTTTCTGATATTAGTTCAAAACCATGAGAACTTAACTCGGAGATCAATAAAGGCGTTAGTGTGAAGTTATACGGAAGACGCCAATATGTAGTTCAAGTGCAGCGGGAACTTAAACCGCATTTCAAGTTCACCATTCAACAAACCAAGATGATAAAGCTTCCTCTTGATAAAGTGGAACGAAAATATGATCCCACGCAGGACAAGGAAGACCAGGAAGCAGAAGACATCGAAAAGAGCTTCTTGCAGGGTGGGCTCTCGGAACAGGACAACCACCTTAACTCCAAAGACGAGGAGGCTGCCGTTAGCCACAATACAGGCGCGGGAGTTGTTGACGGAGACGATGCTGAAATCGATGATCATGAATTAGAAGATCTGGAATATTGTGAAGAAGCGGATGATGAATTCGAAAACGATAGTACAAGTTTTGGAAGGCTTCCTTTCAGCAACGAATCGTCCACAAGTAGCGCTATCTTGACAGACAATTACGCACATATGATAGATCAAAAAACATTAGAGTACACAGCGAAGAACAAAGCAATTGGACGAGAAGAGCGGCAGGCACCGACGGCTCTTGATGCTGACCTTGCGGACTTCACTTTTGAAATCCAGAGTGGGGCCGGGCGCCTTCGTAAGAATTCTTTCATGGACGATGAGAGCCTCTTGCAGAGGAATCCGTCCACGGAATCACACCCCAGAGAAGATGAAGTGGCCAAAATCTATTCGAAAGTCCGCGGAAAGCAGCCATTGGTGCCACTGAGAAGCGTTCCGATGCGTGAGCTTAGTGCAGAAGATAGGAACATAGAGATTGAGTTTGGAATGCACCACAGTAGACCGCAACGACTTCGCAGACCGAGTCAAGAATCAGGTGATCTTCAAGCTGAGCTTACAGACTATCTAGCAAGCATTGACAACGACCCCTATATGGCGAATCATGTAAGTGAAGCAAGTGGAATCGGTGGGGTGGGTATAGATGTCTTTGATCCAAATCCGAAACCTGCATTGATAGATCGCACAAATCACCTCTTTGGTGAGGGTGATGTGGACCTGGTAAGAAATTACCTGCGGACCATTGCATCGCAAAGCTCGCGGGCAAGACGGGCTGATGCACCAATCTTGGTGGTACCGATGGATTGGAAAGCGGCACGCGTGGCCGCGGAGGCAACCGGGTCCGCCCATGGATCAGTGTACCGTGCATTTGAGAACCCGAACGTTGCTGAACGTATTGAATCATTGGACAGATACGGAGAGCCAGCGCGGTGCGGTACCTTATACATCATTCCTGGCGATGGACAATCAGGGGATGGTGGGGCGATGGCCGGCCACTCCAGCAATTTTGGATCGCGAGGTCAGGACCTGGACGATGATACGCCCATTCGAGGTGAAGCCATTGGACCACCACATGGTCACCAACGCCTGGCTGGCCTTATCAGCCATGGTCACGTCTCGCAGACAGGGCCCGAACTTCATCACTCCATGCTCCGAAAGGTGCCAATTGAGCGCATTATCTCGGCACGTCACGAAGATCACTCAATCGCGGAAGACATGGGACTGACAAATTCACAGAGTCAATGTGACCAGAATACGAGCCGCAGCGTGTCTGTACTACCTCTCAATATGCAGCTAAGCAATGCGACGGATGTGAGCGCAGATATTAGCAGCGGTGGCGGTAGTGGACAGATTCCCAGTAGCGAGGGTGAACGTGCCACTGTGACGCCAGAGATGCCAAACCCTCAACGCAGCACCGCGCCAGCGACCATGAGCACGACAAGTGCTTCTCTTCCGTCCATGAGCGGGCCGCCATTGGCACTCCCACCACTGACGTTAAAATCATCAGGCAGTGGAGGCCAGGGTACACTTCATGGCGACCCCTCTTCAGATATTATTGGCCTGGGCAGCGGCAATACCGGCCCGCAAAGTAGCGGAAGCATTGTAGGGCAACAGCATCAGAACCAGAACCAGGCACCCATCACTAGTATCATGAAGCAACCTCAGTCAGTATCGCACCCGATGGTGGCCTCTCGGAGATGGAACAACAATTCCAATTCCCAGGAGATGGCTTTGCGGTACACAGGTGCGTCGGTTGACACGAAGTGGACATTAAGCGGTGAGACACCTCGGAATGACCTGCCAAAGCGCAGACTTACCGACGACTCCACTGTGCCGCCAGACCTTGGTATGGATTCTAATCCAGTCGGCCTCGAGGCAACCTTGTCCACTACCGCTCACGACCAAGAGCTTCAGCACCCCGTCTTTCAAGAGCCGAAGCTCAACGATGTAAGGCTAAACTCCGTGGTCACGTCTACTGGTGGTGGTGGAGGAAGTGGAAGTATTACGGCGCGGTCTAAGCGGTCCTACGAGGCGGGCGACTTTCTCGAATGGTGCAAAGAACAGGAGGAGTTGTTACGTGAACTTCATGTTGGCAACCAACCCCACAATCACACCCCCGCAGCAGCAATTCAACGGTCATCCCTCCCGGGCGGCTGACACGACACACTCCTCGGTGACATTAAACCTGATTACCATGTTTCTGTATTGTTCATAATCTGTCCCCTAGACCAACCAACTGCTGCAGCAGAGACCACCGGATCTCTTCCAGTTGCGCTTTGGTCGCATCAATGTGCTGCTTTGCAGCAAGACTGCGGATGTGATCATCCATGACGAGCTCACAACGCCGAATGGGGAATGATCGCGGATTGATACAGCTTACAGCGTCCTTGTAGATTGCAATGTGAACTCTACGGGCATCGGTAACGTCAATCTCAGCCTTGACCAAGATCAAACTTTCAATCATACGCACAATGCCACGGCTCATATGGTGTCGGTCCAACTCAGCCAACACCAAGTGACGCGTGTCCGCCACAAAGATCATGGCTTTCGGCCGAACATTCTGACCCGGACCGTAGAAGGTACATTGAATTAATTCCGCGTTCGAGAGATCAATAGCAGACCCTTCACCGAGTGTCGCGCTGCGCACGATGGTGTCCCCAAGCGGTCCAAGGATCGGATCGGCGACGGAGAATTCAAACTGCCGCGGATCCACTGCACCGACCTGACGAGCCGACGACGAAGCACTGCCGTCCCCGCGATCTCGGCTCCGTGACCGTCCTGCGCCTGGGAGGGCAGCTATACCATTTCGACCGCGACGATTCGTTTGGGCAGAGGAAGAGCGCAACTGCGAAGCTCGCAGGTTCGCAGCAGCCGACCGACGGATGCCCGGGGGTCCCCCTCCACTGCTGCCGCTGGCAGCACTGCCCCCCGCGCTGCCACCTGTTGTGCCAGGAGCAAGACCGCTACCACCACCACCGCTTCGATTGGATGCCCCACTGGGAATATCGTTGTCGCTATCCTCATTCAGGCCCGAACCAGTGACGCCATTCGCTCCGTTCTGGCTGCTTGCTCCGTATGAGAGCCAGAGATCAAGGGAGCGAACCGCCAAAAAGGTCCATATCGTCTCCTCCATGTGTCTATATGTGTCCGTATCCTCACCGAGGGTTGCAGCCGCATTTTTCTTTTCCTTCTGAAGCTGCCAAGAGCTCTTAGCTCCGTAGCAAACAACGGATGGCTCGTGCAGCAGGCTGTCAACCGAAGGCGTATTGATCACCACCTGCGTGTCGGCATCCACGCGACACAGACGATCGAAGCACTCCTGGACCAGTACCCGGCTTCCGCCAAAGCTTTCAATGGTATCGGATACCATCCAACGGGCAGCTTCTACAATACTACGCCACTGTTCGGCCTGCTCGGATGTTACGCTCACTGCTGCTCCACCGGAGGACGAGAGATTGGACCGCGTTGATGACTGCGTGTCTTGCTGTGCAGACCCAGCGGAATCACGAACACCCTTACTGTCCGCAGAGGAGGCTGATGGATAGTGCTTGTACACAACTCCGCTGGGTAGCAGTTCCTTCAGCAGACTGAGAGCAAACGCCGCCGTCTGCTTGCGTATGCCACCATCAGCAGAGCAACGGCGCTCCAGGATATCTAGCAGTAGAGTAATCGCTCCGCCACTAGTATCCGATGTCTTTCCTTCAGTCAGGTCCATATCCGCAAGCTGATGTGTCAATTGAGCAGCATGATCAGTTTTGATGACATCCGGCGTGGCTTTCTTTTTGGGCACCTGCAGTGACAGATGTTCGTACTGTGTCGCGGTTGAGGTCTGTAAATCGGCGCTTACACTGCGTCGGTGGAGCGATGATTGACGAACCGGCCCCGGAGGCCGCTCCACCGCACCCACGTTACTTACTTCAGAAGAGATGTCCGACTTCCTTTGCACAAGAATGTTTTCACCCGTTGTCAGCTGCCCGAGGAGCTGCGAACTCACTGCCAACTTGGAGGGGGCAAGACCAGCATTTAAAAGCCCCGCGGTCGGCGAATAGGGTGATGTTACCACACGCCACAGAAGCATCAGTGCGCACAGGGATCCAGTGTCTAAACCCATGCGGCGGGCTATGCTTTGGGACGTGTCCAGTGAAGTGAGGTCCTGCCTGCTATGGCTTTGAGTGACATCATTGATCACACGCAGCAATGCCTCATAGTACGGATAGGGTCTGATCGGACCAACAGCTGCGTCGCCATCGTATGTGTCGGCCTGGAAGTCATCCAGTTTCTTTGTATTTTCTGAATGTCGGCTCAGAATTGCATCATTCTCCTGTCTCTTTTCCATGGCCTGCAGGGTAGGATTATCAGCGCCACCCGCAACGCGGCCAGGACTCTTCTGGTACAGGTATTCCGCCGGACTCGTACTGCTCGTCCGCAATGACCGCATTGCCTGCACAATTGTTTGCTTCGGATGTGTGAAGGATGCGGCAGAACTAAATGACGCTGACCGCGTGAGCTCCAATCTCTGCACACCACTCACCTCTCTGTTCGCCCGCTTCTTTGCGTTCGAAGTCAGCTCATGCCCGAGCATGATGCTATTCAACTGTCTCAATAGTGGGCGGTATGTAAATGAATTCATGATTAGTGTGATGATAAAGGCAGCTGTTGAAGGACTCACTCGGTCATCCCGCATGGTTCCCGTTGCATCGATTCCTTTTTTCAGGTCCGCCAAACTCTCAAAGTACAATGGTACGATAAGTTGATTGAGCAAATAGTACTGCAAAAGAGCTGTTACCCGATCTATGCGAAGGCTGAGTATGTCGTTCAGGTACAGAAATTGGTCCTCATGCTCCGCCATGTAATCTTTCAATCGCTCATACTTCGCAGTCGGTTGCATACTCTGCCGCATCACCAGTCCATCCATTTCCATGGTCAAATTCCCGAGATACCAAACCAAATTACTAAAATATGGATTGGCCGTCCGGCTCACAATGAACTCCCGCATGGGCTTGCTGTCCACTTTAAACACATTCAGTGCAATGGTACGCACTGCGATCCGAACCATCCTTTCGCTGTGGTTGAAAAACTTGATTGCCTCCGTATACAACGGGAAGTCCTTAAGGTGCTCATTGAAGAAGAAGTGTATGGTCGTCGCGTCCAACCGTAGACTCAAGCTTTTCAGGAAACTAATATAATACGCAAGAATCTCGTCGTCTCCGACATCAAAATCGTGCGTGATAATGTCATTGATATGGTTATTGCTGAGCAAGAAATATACCGATGTTGCACTTTTAGTGTTCTCAAACAGAATACTCAATGACTGAAGCATTTGAATTTTGACATATGGCCCCGTCTTTTGGTCTAAGATTCGTAGAAAGAATTGGAACAACCGTTTCTCTAAAAAGTAGTCGAAGATTCTCGGATCATTCTGGTCGCCCCAGATCAACAGTTCCGTGATCTGCTGTAGGCACTCAACCAGGGCATCTTTCTCCTGGTCCGACGGGTACGGAATTCCCGAAAGTCTTTGCAAGACCCCGTGAAGGTATTGTAAGTTTTCCAATGAGAGCGGCTCTCGTCTGGGGCCATTCCCAATGACCAATCGTTGTATGAAGGACATTTCTCCCTATGCTTACTTGCTTGTCACCCCATGGCGACTACGTAGGCGTTCGGGTCCCTTACATTATTCTCAGTCAGTCCAGTTTCAGTTCCTCACATGTTCTTGATCGCTATCGAAATGGACCTTCAGGGACAGGCTCGCGGTCTTTATCCCAAAATCAACCGAACAGATGTTTCGCCGTACGGGAAATTGCCGCTAGATTGAAAGCTGCAGCGTTCCAAACCTTTGCTGTGACCTGCACTCTTAGGTACCTACGAGCTTTTGATACATACAGCTTACATTCAAACATGAATTCTCCACGCGAAACGCAGACTGTTGATGTAACAGAAGATGTTCTGCGTCATCACTCGTCTACGTAACCTCGTCTGCTTTGCGAGACCCGCCCGGCCTCGTCCCAACTCCCGCCCGCTTCCTCCCCTGTCAAACAGCAACCGTACCTTTTGCACCGACTGCTGCCCCCACTTCCCCAAAATTTTGTCCCCCCCCCCC
>PDIP01000045.1:147702-211826 GCA_002811645.1 Corallochytrium limacisporum
CTCCTCCTCCCCGGCCCTTCCCTTTCTCCTCTTCCCCCGCCCCACCCCCCAACCAACGGCTTCCCTCTCTCTGTCTCACTCTCTGTCTCTGTCTCTGTCTCTCTCTCTCTCTGTCTCACTCTCTGTCTCTGTCTCTGTCTCTCGCTCTCTCTGTCTCTCTCTCTGTCTCTCTCTCTCTGTCTCTCTCTCTGTCTCTCTCTCTCGCTCGCTCTCTCTCCCCACCGTCCCCAGTTGCAAGCCTTCCCTCCTTGCCCCGTTGGCTGGCAATGTGGCGCTGAAAAAATCATCTCATTGACTGGGCATTGTGGCACGCACACGCCGCACGCACACAGAGCAGAGATCAGCAAAAGGTGACCAGATGGTGGGCGTTCTGTCGGGAGAGTGCGTGTGCGGTCTACTGATGTACCGTCTACCACTGTTTGCGCATTGCTGGGTGTGCAATGTGGTATCCACTCGTTTGTCCTCAGTAGAATTTTTGGAATTGAGATAAAATTATGCGATCGAGATCTCGATCTGGGTACTTCACACGGTGCCGTATGTTGAGGTAGAGCGCCAGAAACTCGCCAGTTCCTATGACGTTCCTTTGCACGGAACTGACTACACCGGTTACTATAAACTAGTTGTTCAGGGTTGGATATATGGCCCTCGGTTTTAAAGCTTTATCTTGACAAAAGTGACAAATGAACACGAACCACTAGACTTTGTAAAGAACGGCACAAACGCCAATAGTAGTCACAGTTGTCATTTATCATTCATACATAATAGCAGACATCACATCAGCATTCATCGCGAACACAGCATTATTTCATTACCGCAGGAGTAGATATCAGAGGGAAAGGCAAATATGACATTATAAATTTGGTCGAAACTCAGCTTCGTTAAGTCCAATTGGGAATCACACTCTTTGCCCGGCCCTTCTATTTCTCCTGCTATAACCAACATAACCCCGACCGATCCAAATGCTTGGAGACCACCAAATTGACAGTGGAATTGGCACAGGACCTTCAGAGCCATTCGCAATGGGGTTCATGCCACCTCCTCCGGGATCGGACCAGATCATGAACCAAGATCGGGACGCGCAGCTTCTGGATCTAATCAAGCGCAGTTCGCTGCATTTGCCGCGCTACATTCAGGATGCTATCAAAGCAGCAAAATATTATGAATGCATTACATCGTTCCACATGGCAGTCATTGACGATGAACAATGTGAACAGGCAGTTCAACAATTGGAGGAAGGACTAAGTGAAGAATTACCCTACCTCAAAGATGTCTGGCGCCAAGAATTTCCGGATTTGTATCAGCGCTGGAGTGAGCGCGGTAAGCCGACGAAGATCAAATTCACCACCCCTGGTCATCGGCGATCGTTAGCTCATTTCTTCTTCAATGCTGCACGTCTGGTTAACGCATCATCGTTCGGTGCACCCAACCGCACCGGATCAACCGGTCCGCAGCAGACCAATTCACAGGTCACCAGCCCCGCAGGCGACAGCACCAAGAACGGATCCAGCAACGGCGACGCGGTGCCCACAACTAACAATGCACGTGGTAACAATGGATCATACCATCTGACGGCTAGTGCCAACGCCGCAGCCGCCGCCGCTGCAATGAGCAGTGCCGCCGCCGCTGGTGGTCCGGTTGGGCCTCACGGTTACTTCGGAGGCTACGGTGCACCTGCTGCCGCTGGCCTGCCCGGTGGCATGGTAAATGGTGCACACTACGGCACTGCAGCTGCAGCCGCCGGACCTGCCACCCGTGGCATGCGCGGTGCCAATGGCCTTGTCGGCCTTGACGGTGGTCATCCCGACGGCGGCGTGTCGCACTTTAACTTCCCTCCTCTGCCCTACGGACAACAAAGGTCAGCAAGCGACTATGAAGCCGCCGCTGCGGCCGCTGCAGCTGCTTCCGACTCTAGTGCCAAAAACCGTGCGGGCAACCGCAGTGACGGTGGCCGTGCTGGTCCTGGCTATGCCATCCCTGGTCATCCAGACATCTACAACGATCTCAATGACTTTTATGGTGCTGCTGCCGGCCGCCCAGCTGTTGGTCAGCACAAGTCCAAGGATGGCCGTCGTGGCTCCGAAAATCCCTCTCAGCAGGATGCAAACGTGCCGTCCAGTGCACACCGGCGCAAGGATAGTGGTATTGATGATGGTCAGCAATCCACCGCTGACCAACCGCCGGGCATGGACGTCCACAGTGTGGACGAGCCCACTGGAATGAAGAGCACCCGCGACTCTGCGTCCAACCGCCTGTTGCAGGGCAAGCCCAATGGTCCGGCTTCCCTCGCCAACGAAACGGCGCAGTCCTTGCAGCATCAGCGCCGGGGATCAACTGCCTCCCATACCAGCCACTACACTGACAGTAACAATGGCTCCCAGGCCGACGAAGTTCTGAGTCGCAAGCGTGGTCGCGCAGGGGCCAAGGCTCCTGCTGGGCAGAGCAAGATGGGCAAGACTGCTTCTGCAAAGGGTAAACGGGCCAAGGATGGAGAAAACAATTTCCACATGATGGCTGCGGATGCCAAGCCGTCCCATATCCAGAACAAGAAGGAAGGACAGATCAGCAAGGATGAGGTGCTAAAAATGCTCAGAGAATCCATCGCCCGCTGGAAACATCGTATCGGAAACAAGCCAGAGACCGCAGTCGAAGAAGGCCTTGACTACGATATTATTCTGGAGGATGACACTGCCCGCCACTACAACCTCTTTGTCGGAATTAAGTGTCGTCTTTGCGACCGCGTGTGCCGTTTGAGCTGGGCCTCTAACCAACGGCCCAACCTTGGCAATTACACCAGTGGTCACCTCGTGCGTTGCTGGCCGAAGCGCGGCCACACTGCCGAGAATCGCGCCACTGACCAGATTGCATCCTTTGCCAGCAGCATCCATAAAATGGCGGCATCTGCCGCAGGTGGCCACACCTACAACAATGGCGTGGACCTCTATAAGGCCACAGACTCCACTGGCGGTATGCGTCGAGGAGACTTTGGCGAGGAAGAGGGAGCATCTGGCTCCGCCGACCAGTGGGATGGTATCCGTGCTGGCATGCAAAACGATATCCTGATGACGAGATACTGAAACCAGCAAGAAAGTGTCGTACAAATGTCTATCAACACCTATTTACAATAACTATACACTTGACAGGGTAAATATGTCTTAAGAGCATCATCATAGCGGCAACTAACTGATAAAGGACTAGTGTAGCTATGTATTTCAGGGATTCTTTAGTTCGTGGAAAATTGCCTAGAGTCGTCATTCATGGTCCTCGTGGCACGACCTTATCGAGCCAGAGGCCGATAGTGGAGCCAAGAACAAGACCACTATTCAGGAAGAACGCACTGATGCTACCGGCATGGTGGCGATCACGGTGATGACACCGTTCACTGGCCATCATGATCGCCAAGGACCCAGTATGGCCATTAGTGAAGCCAATAATGGCAGAGAACAGCACGCTCCAGACATCGTGCGTAAACACCCTGGCCATGACGCACAGGGCAATGGCCGGCACCAGTAGCATGCGGATCAGACCAACAATCCAGAGGGTTTTGTAGTTCAGACCAAGTCGGTAGTGCATGGTCAGCCGTCCAATGGTATCAAACACACTCACTGTCGTGAGCAGGATGAGAGGCCACCAGTGGTTGTCGTTAAGTTCCGGGAACTGGTGGCTTTGAATCTCGGAGACCAATGGAGGCCACGCTGCGAGGGTCGTGGTAAAGATCAATAGCACCAGCATCTGGCTACTGAACGTGTGCCGCATCACCTGCCATAGGGTCATCGGTGGGGGCTTTTTGCGTCCTCCCGGAGACCGTGACGGAGAAGGTGCCACAACAGGCCGTCGACTGTGTGAAGAACCTCCTGAACCGGAGCTAGAGCCGGACACCCGCGAAAGGTACGCCTTCCGCCGTGTCTCGTCGCCGCGCTGAGCGCCTGGTCGTTCTAAAGCGGTCCCATCGTTATTCGCATTGGGAGCGGATAGCAAGGGTGTCCGTTCGGTGTTGTTGTCTTCATCTGACACCGCCGTAGAAGCTCCGACTTCCTCGTCTTCCTCGTCTTCATCAATTTCCTCAAGGCATTCCTTGGCGATGGGCAGATTAATCAGCACAAAGTACAGAACCAAACAAACTAAGACGGTAGCAGATCCGCAGTAGAAATAGAGCAGCGATGAAAGCACCGTCTTGTTTGGAGGAAAGGCGATCTTGGTTGCATCTCGGTAAAGACTGCCGATCAGAGTGCTGACACCGATACCGACCTGTAGGCTTTGCTGGAAGGCCGGTGGGAACTTGGAGGTCATGGCAATCATGCTCGAGTCCAGGAACGCCGTAACGATGGCAATAACTCCCGTAGCTGCCATGATGGTAATGTAATTTGTGTGCTCATCAAAATGGAAGAAGTAGCTGCTGGGGATGAAAGCGAGCACCAACACCTGTCCGGCAAACCCACCGACAATGCGGAAAGTAAAGCTAAGCCGATCGCCTCCCAAGAACGTTAGCCCGAATAGAGCGACCAAATTGCTGTACATAAACATGGCGGTGATATCAAAGTCCATTGCTTTGTCTGGGAACAAGTATGCCCAGTAGTCCACTGGCTGGGTCAGCGCACTAAATGGGAACAGGTATCCGATTCCAAGACACACAAACAGAATCGCTCCGATCTTTTCATCCCATGCTTTCGGCTGTGGCGTCTCTGGCGTCGAATAATCGATCTCCCCCGCGCTTATGTAACCTGGATCCTCCTGTGTGTGTAGAGCATGACGGTGATAGTGGTTGTAGTCCTGGTTCAGAGCCTCCTGGTAAGGCTCTGTGTGGCGGTGTTCTCGCATGATGACTTGCCTTCTGGGGCGTCAGAGGACAAAACCACAGGTTTCTTGTTCCATACGAACTCCCCAGAAGGACCAACTTACGTTCACCGCGCGCGTAGGTGTCTCAAATAGAAAGACAATGCTTTGCATAGGCCGCACTCAAGCCTGTCAACCTTCCCATTGGTGTAAAAATTAGGTTCCAGACTCCGCAATCGCGTCCTCCTCCCCAGCCCAAGCGGTCCTCACACTGGTCAGTGGAGGTGCCTTGGTGCTGCGAAAAGCTGAGCACGGTACGGGGTGTTACCCAGAGCAAGAGAGCAGAGGGTGCTTTACTTTATTCGTCAGATTCGCCACCGTTGGAAACAGGGAAGAGAGTCGCACATCACGGAATACCAACTGAGTGTGTGTTCCACCAACACAAGTTATGAATTTCCTACGGGCCCGGCCTGTATTGTGAATGGATGAAGATTTGGGACGTGAATTCTTCTTACTGATGGAGGACTTGAGTACGAAGTCTGGGTGTGCATTCTGAGCGGGACATTGCCCATTGACATGCATCGATACCGACTGATGGCCAGCCAGTATCTTTGAGGGCACACATATATACAATGCACGCGCAAGTTGCACTAGCACGGAGACTGCTAACCATCGCACGCAACGTCGCTCGTCGCATACCCAGTTTGACGTATTGATCATTCATCATGTTGATGCCGGTTCACAGGCAGAACGACATTTGCCTTGCACCCTCCCATCGCAACCCTTGGCTCCCTCCCTCCCTTCTCCCCCCCTCCCCTTGGGGGGCGGAGGGTGTCCTGGGCCGTAATCTTAAGCATCCGCCCCCTGGGCGGAACTACACTAATTTTTTATGGAGAAAAAAAAAGTTAACAGCACCGTGACCGGACCGTGTCTCTCCGCACGGGAGGAGGAGACGCCAGAATGTGCCCATTCGTTCAAAAACGACCCTTTCCGTTGTTCTCCTTATACTTTTTCCTCCTTTGGTGGGCAGTCCGTATTCTCTTCTTCATACATTCAGTAAGGGAAACGCTTCTGGCTAAGTGTCGTCCAGTTCTGAGCACCAGGGCGAACTGCAAAAGCGCAGAGGGGACCTAAATGGCGACCGAAAAAAAAGTTCAATAATGCACTGAACCCCCATCAATACTCATTTTTCGAATTCACAATCCTCCCAAAGTCCCCGAGGAACACAGCGGCGGACCAAGGCGAGAATAAAGGGGGGGTGTGTTGAAGAGGTTCTCTAAAAAGCCCCCCGGGGGGGGGGTTCTCCTCTCCGAGTGAGCGAAGCTGGGAGGAGAGGGGCGGCCGCTTTACATAGTAAATGTACCGATTGTATTTTTGATCGCAAAGACGGACGCACGCAAGGCCCGCGCTTCAACGTAAATTTTCTACTTTTGGGCCCCCCTTCTGCTGTTATCAATTTTTGGCGGGAGTGCAGGGGGCTTCGTGGGTAGCCTAGCGCTGGGGCTGTGTGTATGCGCAGCGCCCCGGGGAGTGTGCTGGGTAGGGGAACAGAACGCGGGGCAACCCCTGCCAAAACACACAGCGAAAGGTTTGAAATTCAGAACGGGCCCGGGAGACCGGTGCTCCAGGGCCTCGAACACGGCGGCGTCGAAAGGCCAGGGAGAGTGTGCCGGGTACGGGCGGGCGAAGAGACTGTGCTCAGAAACAAAGTAACTAAGCATGTCTGCATTTACTCGCTCCCGGACATGCGGTGCGTGTCGTAGTGATAGCGGTTGCGACGATCAAGTGCACCATGACACGGGTATGTTGCGGTATTCGGCTACTTTGCACGCTGCACCTGTGCAAGAGCGAGATCATGACCTAAAGCGCCGTATGGGTGTTGTAGTAAAGCTCGTCCGGAAAGCACTGAAAGACTATGTCCTCGAAGAACGAGAATCTGCCGCCTTCCGTCATTCGCCGGATTGCCGGTGAATTGAAGGGGTTGGCCACGGGACAAATTGACTGCGTTAAGGTCCAGATGAATGAAGAAGACATTACAGATTTCCGCGCCACCATTGTTGGTCCCCCGGGAACACCGTATGAGGGAGGACACTTCAAGCTGCGTCTCTCGTTCACGTCAGAATATCCTCAGGCACCGCCCAAAGCACATTTCTTGACCAAGATCTTCCATCCCAACGTAGCCGCCGATGGTGAGGTCTGTGTCAACACCTTAAAAAGGGACTGGAAATCAGATCTCGGCATCGCACACATCCTAGTGGTACTGAAATGCCTTCTGATCCACCCAAATCCGGAATCCGCTCTCAATGAGGAAGCTGGCAAGATGATCTTAGAGTCATACGACGAATTTGCAAAGCGGGCCAAGCTTATGACAGAGATTCATGCCAAATCCAAGACCGCTCCTCAGGCAGCAGGTGCCAGCGGCACAGCTCCCCTTGGCACCAAGGTTCCCGCCCAGAAGAAGGCTGCAGACAAAAAGAAGCAGATGAGGCGTTTGTAAGAAGACTGCCTTCTGAAACAACACGACAACCACATTCATAGCATCAAACATAAACCAACCATAGCTGTGCAGGTATCACAGCAGGGTTGAAAGGTCAAAATCTCTCCTCCTTGAGCTTAAATGCGAGTAATTCTTTATTTTCTATTCCTCCTTTACTTCGGTCTTGTCATCCCAAACCTCGTACAACACCACCGCCTGCGGGATGTCGTTTTCGTTGTCGAAAAGTGAGTCGTAATCCAAGCGTTGAACGGACGTGAACGTATCCTTGAGCAATCGCAAGAATGCTTCCCAAACAGTGTGATCACGCAGCTCGCTGCAAATGAACGTGCGAGTCTTTCCGGGGGTGTGCGATTCCCGCAAAGTCTGCACCAGCTGTGTCAGGTATGTCTCACTGAACACACAGTCCGCTGCAAGCACATAGTCCCAGTGTTTCTTCTTAACTTCTTCTCCGTAGTACTTCAGTCGTTTCAATGACTGGCAGAGGTTCGCCCCAAATGAGCTCCTCCACCCGTGTATTCTTTAATTTGTTTGCCTTGACATTGGCTCGTAATAGATTTAGGACCTGCTCCTGGTCCGTAAGCACTGTCTCTCCGGCTTCAAGCAACTTATCGCACACAAGTCCGCATAACCCACAACCAGCTCCCAATTCCAGGACAGTCGTCTTTTCATTGAATGTCAATGCAGATGTCTTCCCGAATTTGTCAAGATAGTACGTCAGTACCAGTGCAGCATCCCATAGCCAACCTCCGGTCATGCCTTCCTCGTTGTTGATATCTCGATGCTGCTTGAGCACAACGCTCTGGCCACCCACGGAGAAGTTTACCTCATCTTTACTGGGGTATTGGTACATATTTCGTTTCAGATGGGTTTTACTACCAAGGCTCTGGAGCTTGACATAAAGCTCGAAGATCTCCTCATCCACATCCTCGACATCCACCCGTGCGAGATCATTGGTACGGACGCCCGGACCACGATTTCCTTCCACCATGCCCCAAACAAACACTTCGCCCGCTAGACCATGGCTTTCATGTGTGCGACCGCCGGCAGAGCAAACGTACGGGAGCTCTCAGTGGTTATAAGGCCAAACTTGAACCCTTCAAGTAGTGATAGAAGACTAGATCCTTCTAGCATAGCACACGCATATGTGTCCACAACTTAGCGTTCAATCGAGGGCGGCATTGAGTCCCCGGTGAACCCGCCTCGTCCCATTCCGCATCAATATCAACCGCCCGTGTTGGCGCGCCCTGAGCCAGCTGTGGTGGTCCTCGCAAAATATATTTCTGAATCAATCCACGTGTCCGGAGCAGGCGGGCTCCGGGAACCCACTGCTGCTGTTTGCTCCCCGCCGTCCGGGGGGGCCAAAAATAGAGACGGTTTAGCGGGACGTGCGGAGCTGATGTCCATCATCTGCCCTTGGGGCTGCGAGAAGGTACATGAGGTATTGGAGTCAACTTGAATAACCAACATTTTGTACTAAACTGCAATGGTAAACGATTGGCAAAACGAGGGAGCCGCTGTAGAATACAGTGATGAGGAGCCATTTGCGGATCCACACCTGACGAGATCTTCGTCGGACCCATCAGGATCGACCGGTCATCGGGCGCTGCTGAATACACCTCGTATCCCTCAAATCATTGCAAATTTTTACTACCAATATACCGGATCGTGTGTCCATTAAAGTATAAATGAGTGTTTAAAATAATGTACTGAACGGGGTTTTCGCTCAGGAACACGTGGGCCACACCGACAAACCTCTTTCGAGGTGAGGTTGGACGCTAGGGAGAAAGATATGGCGGGGTAGAGGGATGCAAAAGGCTGCAAGCTTTTGGACAGCGAGCACAGCGAGAGAGACAGAGAGACACACACATGATAGAGAGAGACACAGACACACACACACACACACACAGACACACACACACACAGACACACACACACACACACACACACACACAGAGAGAGAGAGAGACAGAGAGACAGAGAGACAGAGTGTGAGTGAGGGATTGTGTGTGTGTGTGCGTGTGTGCGCGAAGGACACGGGGCGAGAGAGCCAGTCATCCCGGGCCACGAGTAAACCATTAGAGCGAAGGTAATGAGGGAGAGAGGGGCTGTGGTTTGGTGGAAGAAATGGCATATTAAAAGGGAAACCAAGGAAGGGTACAATCATAATATAAAATCGGTTGACTGACTGCCTGATGCGCTGGCAATGATATTAGCAAAACGGAGAGAAGGCTTTCTACGGAAACAGGCTTGAAAAAGGGTTGTCTGCCTTCCTTTTCACTTTCTGCTCTCCCATGTTTCTATTCGAACATGCTCTTTTGCTGACAGCTTTGCGCTGGCCAAGGTGTGTGCGTATGGCCTGTGGAGGTGTGGCATGCGAAAGCGATACAAATTCTATGACTCTGGAACAAGTCTAAACTGATTGTGCTCATCTACTGCGTGCCGAGGCTGCCACCTCCACAACTGCATAGTGGCCGTTACCGGCAGACCGCACGTGACTCTGGCGTTCAAGTTGGATATGTTTGTACCATGTGCTCTCCTAGGCATCTACGCTCAACCTAGGATGGCAGGCGATGTTCGAGTTATAAATCAAAGGGATGGCTGGACCCCAGAGCGGCAAACCGCGGCAACAGTGATGGGGGCCGATGGGGTTTACGGAGAGTGAGAGTATTTGAGCAAAGTGGACGCTACCGCTCCTGTTCCCGTTTGTTTTTTGCCGCACCAACTCAGGCACCTTGCTGACCGTTCGGTTTTAATAGGCCAAATTTTTTCTTGACGTGACAACGATTTCTACAAAGCGAGCGATAGAGCGCTTCGGAATTATCTAGTGGTTGGTAGCAATGCCGCGGGTCAAGCATTAGGACGGCACCCTACATTGTCACTGCAAGGGTTCAAACAGGAACAGGATGTTGGATTACAGATCTTCTTTCTCTTTATCGCCGTTCCCATATTGCCAAAAGAGACAGTAGAAAACCAGACGCGACTCACCAAAAGAATGGGCAAGCCAAGCCAACTGAGCAAGACAAGATCGTTTGATCGTCTCTCCGGCTCGCTTTGTGACTTTCTGCTTCACTCTCAAACGCGCGGAGCTGCTGCTGTGTGTTGGCACAACGGCAAAGTGGCGCACCCGAGCATTTTCTGAACGGAAGATTGATTATGGGCGAATGGTAGCATCGTGACAATGGGATTTCCCCTCGTGAATTTTGGGTCGGACAATTGGGAATATACCTCCTGCCCGTCAAGTCACCGTACTGACGAACAGACTTGGGGCGCGTTTTCGTTTATTTTTACATATTTTGTTGTTGTGGCCCTCGTTTAGTAGTTACTGTGCGAGGGAATTCCAAGGGGTCTCCAAGTAAGAAGCGACCGGGGGAGGGGACCGGAGGGAAGAGGGCATGAGGTAAGGGCAGCAAAAGCAGATAAAAACTGGAGACACACACACATTCACTGCAGACAAGCACAGAGACACGCACACAATGACATATACCCCTCGTGGGGTATGTACGGCAATGCAGAATCAGCAAAACCTGAACGAATACAGTAGCTACAGTCCGCGTTGTATAGGCCGGGTTGGGGATTAGCATCACAGTTGAACCGACAAACCTTCATCGTCTGTGTTAAAAGTTGCGCTGGAGCACCAATACCAGATAATCCATCATTCAGTGACCATCATATACCGCAGGAAACATGGAAGAAACTCAGGTTGTGTGTTTGGGTGGGTGGACATCAGCAGGGCCCCAGTTTTCCAGCCTCAGCATTTCATCACTGGACAAAACACGGGAATACCTGCACTGGCTTTTCTTTTTTCGCTCTGTGTGTGTGGGCGAACAAACTCCTCAGATAATTGACATGTCTGGCCATGACCATGGAGCACCAAGCTCAACACACAGACCACTTTGGGGGAAATCCGGAGAACATTTTGAAGAAAAATTGCGCACCGTAGAGAGCGCTCCACGCGCATCGCCGCACCAGGACTGTGATTGGTATGTTTTGGCAGAAGAAACAGAGTTTGGTTTGGCTGCTCTTTTTTTTTTATCTAAAAAGGCATCACAAACTAGCAGCGGTGGTGGTAGCAGTAGGGAGGTGGCGCTGGTGCTGACCGAATCGACTCCCGTTGTGTTGTGGTCCAGTGGAGGCCCTCTGTGCTATACGCGTGTTGGTGTTCAGCTCGAACAAAGGGACCCTGCTGGGCAGAGATCAGCAACCAAGGGTGTGTTCTGCGTGCCATCATAAAGGTACATCAAGGCCGGCACTGACATTCGCATTCAACAACCAGAGTGTTCTATCCTTGTCTCTTAGAGAAAAGGGTTCGTTTCACTTGAATGTAAAGAAAGCAAATCCGAATTTCCACCATGTACCGCATGCAGAAATCCGCTGCTCTGGCTGCCACCACCGTCCGCGGTGTCCGCATGGCCAGCCGTCGCTCCACCGCCGGGTTCGGCACTTTGACCCGCGCTGCTCGCTACAACGGTGCCCGCGTCGCTACCGTTGCCGCCCGTCCCACTACTGTTGCCGGTTTCCAGGCCGTCCGCACCAAGAAGACCCTGGATTTTGGTGGCACCTCCGAGGAGGTCATTGAGCGCAGCGACTATCCCAAGGAGAAGCTCCAGGAGATCTTTAAGGACGATACCCTTGCCATGCTCGGATACGGCCCCCAGGGCCGCGGTCAGGCTCTGAACGCCCGCGACAACGGCTTGAAGGTCATTGTTGGTGTGCGTGAGAACGGTCGCAGTTGGAAGATTGCCCTGGAGGACGGCTGGCAGCCCGGCAAGGACCTGTTTTCCGTCGAGGAGGCCGCAGACAAGGGTACCGTCATCATGAACCTTCTGTCCGACGCTGCTCAGAAGAGCGAGTGGTCCAAGATTGTCCCCTACCTCACTTCCGGCAAGACCCTGTACTTCGCCCACGGTTTCAGCGTTGTCTACAAGGAGCAGACCGGTGTTATTCCGCCCAAGGATGTTGATGTCATCCTGGCCGCCCCCAAGGGATCCGGTACCACCGTTCGCAACCTGTTCCTGCAAGGCCGGGGCATCAACGCCTCGTACGCGGTGTTCCAGGACGTCAGCGGCAAGGCTGTCGAGCGTGCTCAGGCTATTGCCATTGCCGTAGGTGCTGGCTATGTTTATCAAACTACCTTTGAGAAGGAAGTATGGAGCGATCTGACGGGTGAGCGTGGTGTGCTCATGGGTGCTATTGAGGGTATGTTCCGTGCCCAATACGAGGTCCTCCGCGAGGCTGGCCACACCCCCTCCGAGGCCTTCAACGAGACCGTTGAAGAGGCCACCCAGTCCCTGTACCCATTGATCGGTGATAAGGGTATGGACTGGATGTACGCCAACTGCTCCACCACTGCACAGCGTGGTGCCCTGGACTGGGCTCCTAAGTTCTACGAGGCCACGAAGCCTACTTTCAAGGAACTGTACCAGGCTGTCCGCGATGGATCTGAGACTGCTCGCACCCTGGACGTGAACTCTCGTCCCGACTACCGCGAGTCTCTGGAGAAGGAGCTGGAAGAGGTCCGCAACTCCGAGATGTGGCGTGCCGGTAAGACTGTGCGCACCTTGCGCCCTGAGAACCAGTAAACTATCTGTGTTTCTCTGCTTTCTTCGAACAGGTGTCCATTGTCTCCTTCTTCCAATGTTTCCGGGTTATGGACAATTGGCATGAACGTATGTCAGGGATTAACACTGGTAACCAAAAGTTTTTGCATTTTTTCGGGCGGAAGCTGTGGACACTGTGGGCTATGCATCCACACCACATACCTCGCACATACACATGGACCTCACGATTTGCAGTTTTTCTTATGTCTTCATAGCAGAAACAACCCAAACGCATGTAACGCACAGCTAGAGAGTCAAACCAACACCCATTTCAACACATACAAAACGCATGCAACTTTTGTTTCTACATCATGGTTTATAATATACTCCTATATTACAAGTCTTACCAAAGTCTGACACAGAGCACCAGGTCCGTACCTCACATCTTTACATTTAACTTTCGTGAGTTATCTTGACCTGCCCGCATCAGTTGCTCACATGGTGGTCCATCAAGTAGTTCAGGCCACTCATCAGGCCTTCCATATCATGTAAATGAACCCGATAGATGTGCCATGGCCTTTGCAGCGACACCAAGTCCATGTGTTCAATCAACTTGCTGCAAGGGATGCATTTCTCCAAATCGTTGTAGAAGACGAGGATTGCCAGCGGTGAATCCATTGGTACTTCCTTGCTGATCGCACTCAAAATGGTGGTGCTACCGTGCCAGTAGTCCAGCGCATCATGCGGCACCTCGCCGTACAGCGCAAGCATCAAACCGTCACTCATGCTGCATAGCTGTGCGATGGCCGGTGTCACTCGCAGCTGTTCGTCCAAGTACCGTGGACGATTGGCCTTGTGAGCAGTCGCGGCCTCCATGCGTGCCTTGCGGAAGTCGCCGTAGAGTGGGAACAGATGCAATGGGCGAGCCTTGAACCGTGCATCTACACCGGAACCCATACCACTGCCGATTGATACCAAGCCCTTGACCGAAAACTCAGGACCAGCCTTCCAGAGGAATCGACTCAGCACACTTGCTCCTGGAATGGTCAGACCTGGACCAAAGAGCATGACGCGGTGCGGCCGTCCATAGAGGCCTAGTGAAACTTTTAGGCTGCGGCACATCAAACGCCACGTAGACGTAGGTTCCACCTCTGGACGGTTGCTGCAGCGCCAGTAGCGATAGCGCCATATCCTGCTCTCCGCACCAGCATCACTTATGGCCGAGAATGAGCGCTTCTTTGACGATCCACCGAAGCCCGGGTGTTGATCGCGTTCCTCCTGCTGAGACTCCGTGTCTTCAGCAAGTGCTGTCGCCTCTGTTTCGGCATCGATACTTCGGGGCGACATATTGATCGCGATCCGTTTGAATGCATCATCCGGTGCCCACCTCCAGTCAACTTCATCATGAAGGTACTTGCGCTGCCATATGTCAGCGTTCTTCAGGATCAGTTGCGCCCAGAATTTGTTTGCGAGAGCAAGCTCCATGAGACTTTGGGGGTCAAGGGGTAGAAGGATCTGTTCCAATACTTCAAAGGGCAGCTTAGCCAATAGGCCATTGTCGTCATCATGCACTGTTTGACAATTGAGGGAATCAGTCACCGTGTTGGTGGTCGGGCTGCGATACCTACGCCGCACAAAACGATGTCTATAAGTCTTCGTCGGCGAAGGCGAAGAGGGCGGTGTGGCCCAAGGGGTGGGAGTGGGCATCTCGTATATCAATTGTCTTTGGGCTTCACTGTCTTCCCGGGGAACCCGTGTTGAGGCCCTACTGAGTGATCGTGACTCTCTGCTACCTCGTGACGTCCGGCTACCGCGGCGGTCATGTGCCTCCGCGGGGGTGATCTTGTATCCAAAGCCAAGGAACTCTACTCGAGCACTCATGCGTGGGCCCGGGATCACAATATTGCCGTGTGTACCGTTCGAACTTGTGATGGTGACAACCCGGTGACGCCTGCGACGAATGTTCGAAGCCACCCCTTGACGCCGCGGGGACGGGCTCCGATACTCGGTACCGGACATCATTGAAAACATGGCTGCTGAATTCTGCTAATGATAAAAGGAAATGTCTATCCTTATACCGTCAGCTTCCTACCTTTTGTCCTCAAGTGTGCCTCTTCTTCATTACATCTATTTCTCTTTATTTGCGAACCCAATTTGGAAATTGAAGATAGAACTATGTCGTATTGGCATACTGAGTTCATCACAGAGTCCTGGATACCTTTCCGACGCTGAGATCTTGACATTTGTTACCACTTTCGCAGTGCCGGACCGCTAAGATTCTAAAGAACGCTTAGGATATGAAGGCACACGAAACCTCCGACCATTGGCAGGCACATGCACCCGTCCCTTGAAGTCACCGCTAACAACACCAACGCACAGCCCGTGTCCTCAAACAAACACTTCTTCCCAGCGATTGAACAAAGAAAAGGAACTTGAATGGAGATGGAATGTCGCACCATCATCTCATCTACACATTCACAGCCTGCAGCTCAGTAGACCACCGTCCACCGCAGAAATTGAAAGAAAAAAGGAAAAAAAGGGACAAAGGATAAAGTACGGAACCGAGAGAGAGATAGAGAGAGAGGGGAGGGGACCCGACGAGGAGAGTGCAAGCAGGCAGCGGTTGTGTGCCAACCGAGAAAAAAACTTTAGATAACCCAAAAAAAGCCATAATCGGCCTCAGAAGATGGAGGAGGGGTGGGGAGGTTTCCTTCACAAGCAACCTTCACACCAAGGACACCGCAGTTGGGGTGTGGGCAGCGCGGGGGGTTAAGGGGGGAGGAGGGGCAAGCAAAAAAAAAAAAATAAAGAAAATCTGGAACGGCTCGAACCCTTTGGTCAATCTTTACCGACTCCCCTCCACTCCCCCTGGCCCGGGTCCGGCGGTGGGCTCGGTGTACCCACTCGTCCCGGCTGCCAAGCGGGAGCGGGGCTGACAGAGAGAAACCGAGTGCGGCACACGGCCGGGAGACCCACCACCCCAACCGCTGAGAGAGCGAGAGAGAGACACACACACACACACACCGAAGAAAAAAAATAGGAAGAGAAGACCAAGAAACTGGGTCGAAAAACCCTAGCAAAAACAGGCAATTTATGCACACACACACACACACGCAACGGAAACTGAGAGACGAAGAAGTACGAATCCCCCCCCCCCCTTCTCCCCAAAAACAAAACCGAGAGACCCAGAATAGACTTTTTTTTTTAAAAAAATCGAAATTTCTTAAAAATAAAAACACTGGGAAAACCCGGAAGGCTGGGGGAGAGAGAGAGAGAGAGAAAGACGGCGGGGGTGGTGGTGTACTTTTATTGACTGCCGAAAATTTCCCTCGGTTTTGGCTGCTCGCTGTGTTTCTGGGACGGTGTCCGAAATGACCCACCACCCGTCCTACCCCGGACGGGGACAGGACCCGTCGTTGGAATCGAACCCGCAGACACGAGAGCAAGGGAAAGGGAAGAATGGCCGAATGCCGAGTGTGCGACGGCAGATACCGCCGTTTGGTACTGAAACAGTGGGATTCTGTCACCTCATGAGGGGAGGCCCGTTGCTCGCAAACCAAGGACACAGAGCACGAGAGAGAAACAGAGAGTGAGAGGTGCGAGTGTTTCTCTGTTGCCGAGGCCCTTTTTCTCTTTTCTGTTTTTGTTCGGTTGCAATTTCTCCTCCGGCTTTCATCGGAACGATGGGCATACCACGCACTAAGTGAAGGGCTTCGGGGCAACCAAGTTTGATGAATGATGATGAAAAGGGGAGGGCGGTGGGGATGATCGACGAAAATCGACGAAGTTTGCTTCCCTCTTTTTCTGTTTTGTTCGGACGGGCGGCGGAAGAGAGAGAGAGAGAGAGAGGTTTCGGGGACACGAAGAGAGAGCACAACAAAGAGTAAAGGCAAGGGGGAGGAGGACAGGAGATTGGGGCTTTAGAGGGGCGGGCCCCGGGGAGGGGGGGGAGGGGCGAAGAGAGATTATTGTACCTGACAGAACTCTGGAGCCGACCGACCATCAGACGGGACGGACAGCAAATAAAAGGGGGAAACGGAAGAGACCCGCGTTCAAAAAAAAAACCCCTCCTTCCCCCCCCCCCCGGGGGGCGGGGGAACGGCCAGTGTGGAGTACTGCTGCGTAGGCAAACGGTGGCAGGACTGGCCTTTGCGGGACTGGCGGGAGGGTAAAGAGAAACGAGAAGTCGGGAGGGAGAGGGAAACGGTTTCGCGGTGCCGCCAATTGTATCCACATCCGAAGTCACCGACTATGAATCTGAACAAACGTGGATGTGGATGAGTACGCAGTAGAATGTATTTTCTGTGTGCGAAATTTCACAGGAACAACCTGACCTCTCCATCTGCGGAACCGGAGTAGAAGCCGTCATTGATCCAGGCTAACGTGTCGACGGAACCACCGTGGCGGGCAAGGGTTTGCAGACACTGCATTCGGTGAAGGTCCCAGACTTTGATAGTTCCGTCATAGGACCCGGAAATGAGGTGGTTACCGCCTGTAGCCAGTGCGTACACTGTGCCTCGATGACCCTCGAGGGACGTCACTGGTACAAGGCCCTGCAGATTCAGCACCTGGATGACTTTCTCGTACATGCCGCAGACCAAGTAGCCATCCATGATGACCATCGAGTACACGGATCCACCGACAATATTCACAATGCGGACGTATTCAAAGTCCCTGAGATTGAACACGGTAATACTGCGATAGCTTCCCAGGAACAAATAATCCTCTGTTGCTACCATCACTCGAACCCAGTGTCGCAGGTCAGTAATCATCTTCTTCTGCTGCATAGTGTTAGCTTCGTAAACGATGACCGTGTGTAGAGAGCCCGCAAGGTGGTACCCTCTGTTGGCCAGAAGAGATGAAATGGGCAAATCTTCGTGCATAACTTTTTTCTCCATCTCAAATGTGGACATATTCCACATGATGATGGTGGTATCGAGACTGCCTGTGTAGAAGTGGGTCGCAGTGGTGGCGATGGCATTGACTGTAGCACTGTGCTCATTCAGCTCCTTCAAACACTTCTGTGTATTGATGTCCCAGATTTTGACACTGCCTGTAGACGACCCGGTGAAAAGATACCGTCCGAAGCTGGCCAATGACCAGATGGGTCCCTGGTGGGTTTCGATGGTTCCCTTGCATATGTACTTGTTCTGACCACCTGCTCCTCCGGGGGCCGAGTTTCCCATGCCCGGAGTGACGATAGACTTTGCGGCCTCCACCTCTAGTTTGGCCAAGTCCTGTCTCAGAGCACTGAGCTCCTCTTTAAAATTGGCCGTGTCAGTGCTCAGCTCAGAAACCTTTCGATCGACTTCAATGACAGTGGGCTTGAGTTTAAACTCGAGATCCGATATCCGGTTTGACAGCGACCCAATACTGACTGTGAGCATTTCGTACTGCTTCTGTTGCATCTCTGTCATTTGCGCCATCTTTGAGAAAATGACACCAAGCACTTGAGCATTACTTTGAGAGCTATTCTGACGATCGTCAACATCCTCCTTTTCACAGAGACCTCCATTCTCACTGAGTTCTCTTGGTTCCATTCCTTGCATAAAGCACTTCATAAGGTGGTCTGTGAAACTGCGGCGTGGCACACGCTTGCTACCACACTGGGGGCACTGCGTTGGTGTGTACTCGCATTCTGTCTTGTGACTATCGAGGTCTTTCATCAACAACTCTGTCTCACATCCAAGTTCGTGATTGGGACAGTGGAGCTGAAGCTGATCCAACTGGTCCTTGAGAGCAAGGTTTGGTAAAACCCGTGAGAAGCCGCTTTCATGTTGCGGGCATACGCCTTCCTCTCCCGCAGAGGCAACACACTGGCGGCAGAATGTATGTCCACAGTCAGTAATTACGGGTGCTACAATCAAATCGTTGCAGAGTTTGCAGAGGAACGAAGGGGCTACTTCACTAGTGCAAAGATCCTTAAGAAGTGTCGAAATTTCCGTATTCACATCTTTTACTGTCTTTTCGACCGGATCGGTCGTTGCCGGAGAGCTGCTTCGGCTCTCCGCGTATTCTGCGTATTCAGCCATCGACGACTATCATTTCCCTTTGCGGTTTCCAGGGCCACATATCTCAAGTCCTATGTCATACTTACGATTGTAGACTCTGTCACACGTGGACCTCTGTGATCAATGTACTTCGTCAAAAGTCTTCGTGGGTGCACACTGCCACATTCTCGACTACGCAGAACCCAAACCCACGGCCAGTCAAGTAGCCTTCCGAGCGCGCGCTGATTGGCTGCCAAGTGACCATCACCGGTTCTGCGGGAGGAGGGTGCTCCATCGATTCGCGGCTAGTACCGGTTGTTCGGTACTTGATTTTTCGTCCTAGAAGAAATCAAAATTATACGGTTGATACATGATGTATCACTACTTTGATCTTCATGACAAATCCAAAATCTGTTACTGGGTCCGTTTTCGGAAGGTTTTCCTATGTTCCAACAGGGAAGCGGGTGAGGGGCTACCAGATGGGGGCCCCCGGGGGGGGGCGAAGGAGCGTGAGCGGTCTTCGAACACAACGCCCGCGGCCGGCCTCCCCTTCTTGGCTGAGGCCCTCTTTGCCGCCACTACGTTGAGGGGGCCGCACGCTGGTCCGTTTCGGTCCCCTGTGGTGGGAAGAGATCTGGGGCGGCACGCACGGCCGGTGCGTGGGATTCGGGTTTGAGGCCCACTCAGCAGCCATGGGTATTTCAGGCAATGACCTTGACACATGGTTCGTGAAAACATACAGTTTTAGTACTCGTGACCACACTGACAAGGAAAAGAATTCCATCCAATGACATAGACACGGCGTGGACTGATCTGAGAACGATCACAATAATGGGAAAATGTACAGTAGACCACCTTGAGGAGGCATGGACATACTGCAAGCAGTATATCCCGGGATGGGCGAAACTTAAGCGAGAAGACGCCCATGTGGAACCCATCTGTGGGGGCCTATCGAACCTCTTGTTCATATGCAAGGTGCCTGGGCACCAGCCTGAGCATGGCGTCCTGGTCCGCGTCCACGGTGAAAAGACCTCTCAAATGATTGACCGAGTTGCTGACACACTCGTCAGTGCCATCATGGGAGAACGTGGGCTTGGTCCCAAGCTTTTGGGTATGTTTGAAAAAGGTAGAATCGAGGATTTTCTCCCGTTCCGAACTCTCAAGACCCCGGACCTGAAGGACAAGCAGCTGCAGGAAGAAATTTGTGCCATGTTAGCGAAGGTTCATTCCCTGATGATTCCTTTGCCGAAAAGCCCAGTCTTTTTCCGATCTCTAGAGCGGTTCATGGCCGTGGCAAAAGATACGGACTTTGAAGACGCAGCCCTGCAGGCCAAGGTTAATGACTTGATATCAAGGTTCGATATGGTCGAAGAAATAGAATTCTTGAGGAATTACATTGGCAAAGGAGAGCACACAGTATGCTTCTGCCACAATGATTTGCAGGAAGGCAACATTCTGGTAGACCCCGCAAACCCGGGTGATGTCCGTTTCATTGATTTTGAGTACTCTGCGTACAACTACCGGATGTTTGATTTCGCGAATCACTTCATCGAACACGCTATTGACTACAACTATCCCGAGTATCCGTACTTCAAAATCACATTGGAGAACTTCCCCACGCACGACGAAATGCAATCCTGGTTAGAGACCTACATAGCCACACGACGCAAGCTGGGTGTAGACGAAAAGATGTCGGTGGAAGGTGAGATAGCCAAGATGCCTGCGTTCGTGGCAGCGACACATTTGTATTGGAGCGTGTGGTCTCTTAGTCAGGCGGCTGGTGAGATTGAGTTCGGGTACCTTGAGTATGCTGAAGAGCGTATGATTTTGTATCAGGAATGGAAGAAATCTCTGTGATATAGTAGTTCATAAACATATCTATTACATGCCTTAAGCTTCGACGTTCTTGCCGGCAAAGTACGTCTTTGCAAATCGCTGAAAATCCTCCTCTGTAAAGACCGTGCCCTTCTTTTGTTTCTTTGCGCCGTCACCTTTGCCAGCCTTCTTTAGTGCAACACCCTTTTCATTCACGTACCTCTGCAAGACCTGTTGCTGAACGTCAGATGCAACCGACTTCTGGGTCTTCCTTAAGCGCTTTACATTGTTATTATACACGGACTTGCGCCATTGCTCATTCTGACCGGCTTCGTATTTCTTTAGCTTCTGCTCCAACTCGCCCTGTCGCATTTCGCTGGCTCTAGCAATTCTTGACTTTCCAGCCTTCTTTTTTTGTCTTCTACTAAGCTTTCGTGGCTGCGTTTTACTTGATCCGAACCCCAGGGTGTCATCAGAAGCACCCAGATCTAGGCTGTGCTTCGACAGGCTCCACGACATGGTTTTATCTTATTTCTGTTCTGGTTGACCGCAGTCGTACACTTCACGAGGCTTTTCTTTCAAACATCTGCGTATTCACTTTTGTGTTATAGGTCCTGATAATTGAAACTACATGGATAGGCCAAGGCGATTGTGCCAATAAAATCCAGTCCACCTCGCACGTTGAAGTACCTATGGGAGACCCACCTGACCACCGCAAAAAGGGAGACTCCACTGGGCACTTATAACGCGTGGTGGGGTGGGTGCAGCAAGATTTTCGCTCCCCGGCCTCTTTGCCTTGCGCTCCCTCCGGGAAAGGAAAAGGGCGGGTCAGGCTACCACCGGTACGTAACAGAAGAAGGGCGTACCATTTGTTTTAAGGCGGTGTTCTAATGCTATTTAAGATGGCTACCAAACATTCATGAATTTTTGTTCACGGTGTTTGTGTGAACATAGAGCATTGAGACAGTTCGCCAAATTCGAGGACCATCGAAGAAGCAAGGCGCGAAGTTGCAGCTGGGCAACATGTGAAGAACTCAGCCAACTTGAAGAGTATCTGTACACCATGCCACGTCGAGGGCAGCAGCTGGCCCCTGCCCGCGACAAACGAGACGCAGTTGGACTCATGCCAGTCAAGTACCGCAACACAAAAGATCGTACAGGAGCGAAGGAATCGTCGAATGATACGATAGCGGAACCTGGATCGGCCGATTTGCATGAAAACGACATACGCAATAACAAGCTAAAGAATAGGAAAGTAGAAAGTGAACATCGTTCTGATGAAGGTAAACAACCACAGAATGATAGTGACGAGAATGAGAGCAGCGGAGACGAAAGCGATGAGGATCTCCTCCAGGAGCTGGCCAAACTTCGTGAGGCGCGCGAACAAAGGACTGGAGGATCAGGGATATCAGCAGACACTCGCGGCCCTCCTGTAGGACCAGATGGAGCTGAATCTGTCGGAGAAGCTGAAGATAGGGACACCAGCGTTACAGCAATCAACAGCAATCCTCTGCTGATGAACAGCACTTCGTCAGCATTCCGAAGAGAGCGCTCTGTTTCGGTGGCCCCATCGGTGACCAGCGTGCACACTGCTGTCTCTACAAGCTTTGGTGTGTTTGGAAGCACTCGCAAGCGCAGGCTTGGGGATGGTGTCCTGCTTCGAGCCTCCGACAGTACGGACCAGTCAAAGCGCCGAAGACAATACGGAAACGATATGCTCAAAAGTGATGCACATAAAGAGTTCATGAGGAGGTTCATAAAGTAACAATACGTAAATTACACTGAAATCATACTTACTATTGTGTTTATATTTACATTTAAATGTTTTCTAATTCAATCATCAATGCCACTACGACGACTTTGGAGTTTCGTCATCAATGACATGGATCATTTCGCCCTTGCTATTGAGAAAGTACTTTGACTGGCCTTCGTAGATGTTCTTTAGTTCTGACCGCTTCATTTCCTTAAAGACGATGGGCTTGAGCTCAATATGTTCCTGTACCTTTCGGAGCACACCGTTGATTCCGGGAGTGTTCATGTGGATCACCGTCTGCAGGCGCTTTGTGAATCCCAGCGACTTTAGTGCGTCCTTCACGTCCTGGGATCTACGGGCAGGACCTTTAACCATGGTCACAGCCCACAATTTCTGAACCGGAGGCCGTACAAAGCTTGTCATGTTTGTTGCTACTTAGTTTTATACCTGTGAGCCTTCTAGATTTCCTTACATTGCGCTGTGAAATACCCACCTTTTGTGTGATTCGCAAATATGTTTAATTTGCTGCGGTCACAATGTCTATATTTGTCGGAGTACATGCTTCCAAATAGGCGATCACATAAAAGACGTAAAACAGAGACCATCACTATACACTTCATTTGCTCTGAACTCTCAGTCCTGTTCGGAATGTTTGAACATTCAGTCACTAATCCAGAACTTGCGTAACAAGCTAACAACAGGGGCACTACGGAGCTGCACCCATTTGCGCACCGAGTGCCACATGTCTCCCTCCCACCTCCCATCGGGCTACCTAGCCACGGACCCTTCTCCCCTCTCCCCCCCCCCTCGGGGCGATGGCCCGGCGAGCACAGAATCGCTGCTGTTGCGTTTCTCTCCCGTCGACCGGGGGCTTGGGACTGCTGCGGGGGGAACATCGTTACTATTGAAGCTCAAGGTGCTGATGATGAAACGGCTAGAAAAGAGACAGAGAATCGAAGCGTCGTGCTCGTTTTCTTCGAGGCTTTACGTACGATAGATGTTTCCTGAAAAGAAATGGTGCGTCAAGTGCTTGTAGCGTGCGACAGCTTTAAGGGCACGCTTACAGCGGCGCAGGCCAACCACGCCATCGCGACGGGTCTCAAGGTAGCAGTGGGTAAACTGTTTGCAGATCTTCGCATTGACAGCGTAGCCTTGAGCGATGGAGGTGAGGGCTTCCTCTCTGCCTTGGCCTCCAGCTTGACCCTGCAGATCCAGGAGCTAGAGGTGTCACATCCAGTACAAGGAAAACGTGTCCGCAGTGTGTACGGTATTGGCCGAGATCAACTTACTGGGCAGCGGATAGCAGTACTTGAAATGGCACAATCTGCTGGCCTTGACCTTGTAGGTCCCAACGAACGTCATCCGCTACAGCTCTCGACACAGGGTTTTGGAGAGACCATCAAGGCAGCCTGTGAGCAGATGACAGCATTCGAGGGAGGGGAGAGCTTGTTGCTGATCGGCATCGGCGGGAGTGCAACGAATGATGCAGGTCTGGGTGCGCTGGGAGCATTAGGACTGCAGATATATGGCTCGAACGACAGTGTTCCACTTACAGGACCGATCAAAGGAAAAGACCTGCTATCAATCTCACGCCTAGCGTTACCGAAGGCATCACCGAAGGGCCTGCTACCAGGAGTGCGGGTCCGCATCGCTTCGGACGTGACCAATCCCTTCACAGGCCCCAAAGGAGCAGTGGCCGTCTTCAGTGAGCAGAAGGGTGCAACACCCCACGACAAGGAACTACTAGAGCAGGGAATGCAAAACGTAGAGCCCATGCTCTCCGGTCTGCTGGGGAGGCCCTTGTCGAAGAAACCGGGAGGAGGGGCTGCAGGGGGTGTCGGAGGTGGCCTCATTAGTGCCCTCGAAAGCAGCCAATTACTTGCGGGTGCCCAATTGGTTTCCGAAGCGGTACATTTGGAAGAACGCATCCGAAAAAGCACCTTGGTGATCACCGGTGAAGGTCAGTACGACAGTCAGACCGCCGACGGCAAGATTTGTAGCCATGTTATGTCTTTATGCGAACGCCACAAGGTTCCTGTGATGATTGTCTGTGGCAATGCGCAGATACCTAACGATCAGACACACCAGGTACCTGTGCTGGCCATGACTTCACATTTCCCTTTAGAGGAATGTCTGAGTAAACCTGATCAAAGTCTGGAGCGCATGATAGCCAAGCAAGCAGATCTCCTCACAGAGATTCTGAATTAGTATCATTAAAGAAGGTTTTATGTATTAGTATCTATTGTACAGTGATAATTGCTCCTTTAGTCCAACAGCCTCAAAATCGATCCACTGGGACCATCCTCACGCTCAACGCGCCCTAGGCCGATCAGGTCCGCGATCTGGTACACGACCGGGATCTCTACGCCTGTCACATAGCGCTGCATAAAATCCGACTCCTGCATTCGCCCAAAAGTTTTGCGTCTCAAGATCTTGGAGTATTCCTTTCTGCTCTTCGTTAGCTGGCGCATATAGCTGGCAGCGTTTGGTACGTTGAACCGGTAGACTTCGTGGCCAGCAGTGGCAATCAGGGCCATCCGCATCAGAGTCTTGATGTCCTCGTCGTCAAAAGCGAACCTTTCTATGAGCTCGGATTTGCTGACCCGAGGTCCGAGTACGGACGGACGTACTTCGCTCACAAACCGCCTTTGAACTTCCTCAGTCTCTGAATTAGGGCGATAAGCCTTATCCACCACCGCCCTGTAGTCCTGGGCGGTGAGTATAGCCTCGGTCGCGCCATCTAGTAGAGGCAGTTCAAAGATGTGGATCTTTCCATTGGCGACCATGCTTTGAATTTCCCGATCAATGACAGTTCGATTCGGTTGCCGTGTATAAATCATGTGCCGCAGCACAAATGGAGGCATAAAATGCTTCTTGACATGTGTGCGCATGAGCCTGCTGAAATGTTGAATGATCACAAGCGTGTCTTCCATTGAGGCTGCCTCAAGGAAATCGAGATCATCAAGGCCGTCATCCTCATTATTCTTCTGTTGTTCCTTTGCCGATGTAGTAGTCGGACCCTGATCTCTCCTTGTTGCTTGTCCCGGGGTTCGTCGCCGGCGACTATATACCCCGGTTGACCTCTTCATTTGTCGAATTCTTTCTCATGCCTCAGTCCAATAGACAGCCTCGTGGACGAAACTGGTCACTTGCTGCTCCACTGTGATGCCACATCCTCTCACCAAACCATTGGCGGAACATCTTCGAATACCTTCACGTCCAAGTAATTATCACTCCTGCCGAGAAGATTCCGGAGGAAGAAACCCCCTCGGTTACCAGCCCACCGCGAACCTGCCGCCAACGATCCGCTTTGCGCAGGATGAAGGTGCATCTCCTTCGATACTCCGGGCGGGATGGGTCGGGGCGCCAAACTTCATCTCTCCTTTGCGGGGTGGGTCCATCGGTCGGGTGGTTCACCACAATCAATAAAATAGTTAAGGGGCAGGGCACGGTTTTGTCTGCGCCCACCTCTCCTGTCTAAGGAACAAAATTGGACTCTCAAACTGATCGTGAGGGTTCCATCTAACCGTGTATCGAGAACGTCAGCTTTGCCTAATCTGATAAAAAGGACCCCTTGCAGATGTGGGCACGCGACAGCGTGCTGTGTTGCGATCTCGCCATGTTACTGGCACATTGTTGATGCCGAAATTTGTCGCTAACGCGACAAACACAGGTCCCTCCAATTGGTCCCGCAATTGGATGCACACCCTCCCCGTCTGATGGGAGGACATACAATTCTTGGGCACAAGGCCCTAAAAGATCGGGGGCCACACAGAGTGTCTGTGCGCTTCTACAAAAATGAAAAAAAAAAGTAAAGCATAAAAAAGCATGACCGACCCTGGACCGGCGCAGACACGAGACCTGTCTTCATACCCTCTTTGTTCCATCGGGGCTAGGTTCCCCAAACAGCGACTCACGGCGTTCGGGTTTCAAACGTCTCACCCGCGGTGGCACACGCTCTTGTCACCAGCGCAGTCGTATTTCCTTCTCTCGTCTCCCATAGGTCATTGAACACACACGTTTGGGTGTCCTTGCCATTGGGGGGGGAGGGGGGGGGTTTAGAGAGAAGCTAGGGGTTGGAACCCAAGAAATTGAAGTGGGAGAATTTGAATTTTTTCTTCATCCTTTATTCTCACATACGAACACGTCACATGCCCTCCTCCTCCCCCCCCTCCCAACAGTTCCGTCAGTTGCGGCGGTGTCCACTCAGTTCTGCCCCATTACTGGAAGTGCTGGGGCAAAGTAGGATCCGCAGCTGAGTTCGGACTTCCATAGTAAATGTACCCAACAGAGGCGAAGGCGGCCCCATCGGGTCACTCGCGGTTGTGTACAACTTGTGTTATAGATACCTAATCCCGCGTCCCGTTTTTATCTGGAAGTGTAGCTATACTTCATATATTACTACTTTTTCATTATGTTCGGCACAACTATGTAACTTAAGGCCAAGTGATGAATGGAGGGAAGGGGAAAGAAGACGCAGACCGACAAGACACGCGTGACAGCGGGGAGCGGGAGAGGAAGCAGGCCTGACTTTTTCGTGGTGCCTACGAACGGAGAGTGTGACGGAGCGGATGTTTACCGCCGACCTGCGCCCCTCCCCACTTCCCCCGATGCAGACATTGGCGACCCAGTTTGGCCCAGCCGCGACACACTCGGGAATTAAGTTGCTGACCGTGGTGGACCCTTTTCGATGGTCGAAACTTAGGGCGTCCTTGCGGTATCAGCTCGGTACGCGGACAAAACAAGTCACGTTGCGAAGGTATTTTGTGTGCACGGGGTGTCTACTTCGGTATCTGTGACTGATTGTTTGAGAGTCTTTTTCTCGAGTGCGATTAACAAAAAGGGACAGAATGGCAGAAAGCGGAAATGCGCAACCCAAGGTGGCTGGCCACCACGGCAAGCATGGATTTATTCAAGAGACGAAAGGTTCTAGTGACCGTGGTGAGTACATCTCTGCATTTGACCAGCGTAAGCCTGAGCACTGGCGCAACACTTTCCAGAAGAACCTCTTGGCATCTCCGGTTGTGCCCCTCGGTGTCGGTCTGACCGTTGCATCAATGATCGGGGCACTGTGGGCTTGGCAGGCTAAGCGTCCTTTGCTTACCAACTACTTCCAACGCGGCCGAGTAATTTTCCAGGGTTTGACTGTGGCGTCACTGGTAGCTGGTGTAGTCATCTCTGCTGATGGTACGCGCCGCGGCTTCCAGCGTGTCGAGCCCATCGGTGCAACCAAGCAGGAATGAACTTTATCTTCACAAAAAAAATGACTATTTGGACTTTCCTCATCAGTATTATAGTGAAGCATCCACGACCGACGGGAAACCCATACAGATCCTTCATAATTTTCATAAACATTACATAGTATTTATTTAGAGGCTTGCTCGTAATCTTTGACCGTTGCCGACAGTTACACGAGAGCGAGAATAAGTGTCGACTGTTGCCAGATTTGAATCTAGTTCTTGTTCTACATCTTCGCCACCTCGTCAACATCTTCAAATGACCTGAAGGCAATGAATTCTGCTCAAGATAGGCAGCGATACAACAGTCGCTTCGATGCTGGAGTATGCTAATCCGGGGAACGTACGTCCATGGACCCACCGATTTCTTTTTCGTTCTCAGGTGCCCAAATTAACTGGACCCTTCATCAATTGCTCCGCCAAATAAAATAGGCCCCGGTTCCAATGTAGTTGTACCGCTGCAGGGGCACGATTCGTTGGTTTCATTGACGGGCCCGCTCTCCAATTTTGCAGCCGGTTCCGTTCGTGCACGGGACACGGGGAAGCGAGAATTTTCCATACTGAAACTATCGCGCCGTCACCGCGCCCGCGCACGCTCCTGAGCCCCGACGGTCCCCCCCCCCGAGGATTTCTCCTTTTTTTTTCCTGAAACGTGTCCAACGGTGGTTCCTCCTTTGTTTTTCCAATGCTTTCTCTATACTCAGAACACAGTGTGTGTGTGCCTGTTACAAAAAAAAATTACCTCTGGGAACGAAGAGTCTGTTTTCGTCACCCGCTCTGCTGGTGTCGAACGAGGAATTCCCGAACGAATCTGCAACAGTGGCCAAGGAGGACGCACTAAAAGGCGCGCAGCTTGCCTTGGTGCCTGCCGCCCCAAGCCTGGCTACATGGCCGCCTGGAGGTTCTATGAGCTTTTTCAGTGGAAATCCACAAAAAAAAAAAAAAAGAAGAAGGGGGACAAAGTGGGACGCCTGAGGAGTGACGACGGACGTGCGGTTGAGAGCTATTATGGTCGAGACCAAAGGGGGGTTTGTCGTCGTCACACGCTGCCTGCGCTGTGTATGCGGCCCAAGACATTTTTTGCTCAGCAGGCCCACCGGGGGAAAGGGAACCGGCAGGCCAGTGACGTGCTTTTTCTGAACTGCTGTGATTTGCAAGCGGAAGAGCGGGTCAGATTGGGACAAAGTGGGCGAAAGACTTTGTCTCCCGCTGTCTGCACCAGGCCCGCAAAAGGGGGGGAACCCGGTACAAATCTCTCGTGGCTCTACCATCCACCGCCACCTTGCATCAAACATCGACGCACACACCTTCTTGCCCTACTGCTATCAGGATAAGCCTAGGGTGTCATGGATCTGCCGTTACGATGTTCATGTTTGAGAAGCAAGACATGTACAATGCGGATATGGCTGTGGGCAAATGATGATGAAGCCCTCTGCTGGAGATCCGTTTGTTGTCAAGATGTGGTCTAACCCAGGACGCCCGTCGAATGCGCAGCTCGCATTTGTCTCCGCTCCGTATCCACTGAGTGTCCCGGGTCGCCTGAATAGGTCATTAAATCAGATAGCTGTCAAGAATTCATAATAAACACATTGCATAATTCGTAGTACATGTCGCACTTGTCCCGGTCAGCGAGCGACAGGTACAGGCCTGCCCTGTTCTTCTTCTGAGCAGGGCCCGGCAGAACGGCTGGCGACAGAAATGGCCCGGGTTTGGGGTAAGGCAGAAGAAAGTAGCGACGGCTTCGTCGTGCGGTGAAAGAGCGGCGGCTGGGTGGTATCAAAAAAAAAGGGGGGGCTAGCGGCCCCCCCCCCATCCTTCCCGGGGCAAAATGGGACAGAGAGACGGGTCGGTAAGTGCAGGATGATGCCTTGTTTTGGTCAGCAAACGGAACAAAAAAAAAGCGAGAATTGAAGGAAAAAGGAAGGGGTGCAAAAAGAGGCGAAGGGAGGGGAAGGGCCCCTCTCTCTCTCTGCGGGGGGGGGACCCAGGGGAGAGTAGTGATGCGCCCCCCTATGCTCAGCGAAGCGCGAGGCAATCGCGGAGGCCCCCCCCGGGGGCTTGTGGTACACCGTAGACCTCCATTTCTTTTTTCGGGTACGGAGCGTTAGCGGGGAGAGTGAACCTTTACCAAAGAAAGCCACTGCGAAAAAAAGGCTAATCACTGACTATGTTTTGGGCTGGCTCTTTCCCTTTCTTTTTTTGTGGGGCGGTTCGAGGGTCCCGGGGGGGGGTACTGGCCCTCGACCAAGTTTTCGCGCTGATTCGCAAGCGGTGTGTGCGCTGGTTTTTTTACTTTTTTGTTGAGCGTTCCGGAAACGCTCTGCGCTTCATTCCCCGGGGGCGTTCATGAACTGTCGCCTGTGTTGTATGCGGAGCGGGGCGGCTCGAGAGCCGAGCAGGCTCCCCCCGGGGGGGTTCTCCCTGGGCCTCCGCCGGAACAAAAGGAAACGAAAGCGCCAAAGGAATGTTTCTTATAATCAACAGCTTGTTGCCGCCAACGGGCAAGAAAGACAAGACGGTGGATGGAATGATGGGCCCATGAAGTTTATTTTTTATTCCTTGTTTGGTTTGGAGTCACATGAGTAATCCTGTATTGTCGCTGGTACACACTTAACAAGAAAGGTGGAAGAGACGACACAGTCGTGTACTGTACGTTTTGAGATAAGTTAGTCATAAGCCTCCAGAGTGAAGCATAGGCTGTCGAACTGTGTCGGTAAGGGAAGAGTGCGACCGTTTAATCTATGCGAAAGTGATGGATCACTAACTGGAAAATAGACAATAGACAAAAACTTGTAATTGAGAGCAACCAACATAACCATGGTGCTTGTACGCGCGTCGGGCGCCTTTGCATTACGCCGTCTCATGACGTCGTCACGTCCACTCGGTGCGGCTACGTTTGCTGCTCGTAAGCTAATCAATGGTCAATGGACCGCGCAGGCAGCGGCCGTTCCCGCTTTTACTGTCTATGGATTGCGGACATTCCATGCCAGTGCGGTCGTATCGAAAGACGACGATGGCAACGGAAAAGACGGTGATGGTAAGAAGGGTTCTGCGCCATACTATTGTCCACGGTGTAAAGATGTGCCTTTGACAATTTTTGCGGGCTATGAAACTTTTCTACGTTGCGAGAAGTGCAACCACTTTTTTGACTTCTCCATGAAGACTGTCGAGAAGGACGTGTCCACGGGCAGTACTCCAGCCTTCGAGCAACTTAGTCTCCCTGCACCGGAGGAAATCCGCCGCTACCTAGACAAGTATGTGATCGGCCAGGAACATGCCAAGGTTCTTCTCAGCGTTGCTGTGTACAACCACTACATTCGCGTGCAGAGCAACCTGGCCACCAAGAAGGAAGCAGAGAACAACCAGACGCCCCAAACGGGTGCTGCCCAGGTGGCTGCAACCATTGAAAAGGGAGGAAAGAAAAGTGAGCCTACGGATTTGACCAAATCTCCATACATTCTAAAGAATGTAGACGGAAAGATCCAGGTTTTCAAGAAGGGTGACGCTGATAAACTGCAACTGACAGACCTTGGCGTGGGACTGAATACTGAGCACGCAGCCAAGAAGCTTGACGAAGGGGAGCTGGACCATTTGCACATTCTTGATCGTAAGGGAAGAACTGGTGAGGTGAAGTTTGACAAAAGTAACATTTTGATGTTCGGGCCCACTGGTAGTGGCAAGACTCTGCTGGCCCAGACCTTGGCAAAGATGCTGGATGTACCATTTGCCATCTCCGACTGCACTACCCTGACCCAGGCCGGTTACGTAGGTGAAGACATTGAGAGCGTCATTTACCGTCTCTTGCAGGAGGCTGACTTCAATGTGGATAAGGCTCAGCGCGGTATTGTCTTCCTCGATGAAATAGACAAGGTTGGCAAGGCCACCGAGGGTGTAAACATTACCCGCGATGTGAGCGGTGAGGGTGTGCAGCAGGGGCTGCTGAAGATGCTGGAAGGCACCGTTGTGAATGTGCCGGAGAAAGGCGGGCGCAAGAATCCCCGAGGCGAATTCATTCAGGTAGACACCTCGAATATTCTGTTTGTCGCGAGTGGTGCCTTCAACGGTCTGGAGACGCACGTCCAGCGCCGCACTGCTAAATCAAGCATGGGCTTTGGTAAACCTTTGAAACCGAATGAGCAAGCTGTGCAAACCGACCAGCTTCTAGAACAGGTCGAACCTGAGGATCTGGTACGTTTTGGTATGATCCCCGAGCTAATTGGTCGTCTGCCTGTGACTGTAGCTCTGAGGCAGCTCCGTGAGGAAGATCTTGTACGTGTCCTCATCGAGCCCGTTGATGCCATTGTCACACAGTTCCAGGAACTTTTCCACAAGTATGGCAAGGATTTGATATTCTCTCGGGGTGCTCTCCACGCGGTGGCTGAGATGGCTTTGAAAAAGAAGACTGGTGCCCGTGGTCTGCGCAGCATTTTGGAGCGTGCTCTGACTACCTCCATGTTTGAAAGTCCCAGCATGAGCAAGATCCACACTGTCGTGGTGACCCGCCACGTTATCGAGGACGGTGGTGAGCCCATCTACTACGAAGGCCGTATTGCTGGTCACGAAGACACTGCCAAGGAAAGCCAGGAGGAGAACCAGCAGCAGCAAGTAGCTGCGTCTGCCTAGCAAAGAGGAAACCAGCATACCATACTCAAACCATATTCAAAAATTCTTTCGTTTCAAATACCTTGCAAAGACATAGAAATCGGACATCATAATTAAACTAAAGTCAAGAGCTTTATACATTGTATGATCATATTTCACTTATGTACTATGTTTCTGTAATTACACATTGCCGTAGATCGCTTCGTCCCCCCTGCTCTGGTTCTTCATCTTGTAGATCCTGTCCTTCTCGTCGATGGAGTCAATGATTTGTAGGAGCTTGTCCTTGGAACCCTGGCTGCTCTGTTGGATGAGCGCACGGTGGCGCAGACCGAAGCGTGTTATGCCAGCCAGATCCCGGGCCGGGATAACGCGGTCGAAAACACCCAGATTTGGGTACTTCGGCATTTCCGCAACAGCTTGCAGGAATGCCTCCATTTCCTTCAAGTTACTCGCAATAAATACGTTTGCATCCTTGAGGAAGCCTTCCTTGTCTCCGAATTCCACCAGATTGGCGAGACTCTGCATGCACTTGGCTGTCAGGGTGAGGTTGCGCGCCAACTGATCGGTGGGATGATCATCCATCATGTTGAACAACTTCGGGTTCAAGATAGCTGGGCAGAATAAGCGCAGAAACAAGAAGCCCGTGATGCAAGTGTAGAACACATGTACATCATCGTAGGTGTCCATGATGTCCTTGCGGATCGTATTGAAGATGATCCGCAGCTCCGTTGGCAATTCGTCTACGCTCCATCGGATACCCATCCACAGCTTCTGCAGATACTTGATCAAAAGGTTCATGTTACCCTGGACAGTCCCACCGGACTGTTTGATCCGCGAAGGATCAACTTCGAAGCTGACCTTTGATTCCGCAATCTCCTGAATGACATGCTTGATGCAACCGTGTAAGTAGTCCATGGCAATCATCTTCATCAGCTGATCCATGCACTTGGATGCTAGGCTGTTGCCACGGAATAGAGTGTTTGGGTCCTTTGTAGATTTAATTTCCTGGGAAATCAGCTTAATGATCATGGGCAGGAGTTCTTGCTTGGCTCTAAAGATACGTACCAGATGACGAGCAAGAACATCACGGTCCTTACCAACTTCCTCAAGGATCTGTAGAGTCTCTAGACTTTCGTCCATCACTGATGCCTCCAGCTCTTCGTACTCAAAGAGTGGCAGAATATGCTCGTGCTCGAGGACAGTCCTGATGCGAATGTCACCGATGACGTCACCGTCGCTTGTGCTCGGAATCTTGTACCATTTCTCCCTGGTCGTGGAGTTTGAAGTGTCGGACAGATTTGCCACAGATAGGACCAGTTCACCCGCCCGCGCATCCTTTCCCAGTCGATTGCGATTTTTGACTTCGAAGCTGATTGTTCGGATGTCCGGAGATACGTCTGAAAACACAAAGGTTTCAGCCCAACGGGCATTCTTCACCGGTTTGGGCTGAGTACGGGCAATAAGAATGCCGTTGATAGAAATGAGGATGTAAGGCTGAGTCATGGACTTTGAAAAGTTCTTTCCATCACCAATGGTGATGGTGAGGCTGAGCATTCGCTGCACACCCATTGGATCCGGTACAGATGGCCTAAAGACATGGCTGCAGAATTTGGCAAGCGCATCCACCCACTTCTCCTTCAATAGTTCATCATTGGCTGCGAGGTAGATACTTTCATGCTCTTCTCCAATGTGCAGAACAACCTGGAAACAGTTCAGCCGCCCAAACACAGATGGGTGCACGTCGCATACACTGGCGAACGACAGATCGATGATACCTTTCGGTTTCAATGAGTCCGGTTTCTCAAAACAGTACAACAATTTCTTGGTGCCCATAATTCCAAAGTAGAAATTCTTCCATTTCTTGCTGCGGGGCTCCCTCTTGGACAGGTAGCCATCCACAATATACTTTGACCTCCTGGCAGCACTTGGCTTTGCAGGAGAAAGTGTGTCTGTGTTTGGTGGTGCAATATTCTCAGTGGATGTCGCTGTGCTAGAAGGCCCAGAGATGGATACCTCCGCTAGCTTCAGTGTCGATGCTTCGACACCTAGTGTTGTGGGCTTGGAGCTATCAGTATTTGGTCCCTTGGCCAGTGCCTGAACAAGAATCTGGCCCTTGTAAAGAGGTGTGTTGTTGTAGCGGTCAATCACTCCCTGTATAGTAGCAAACTTTCGGCCACCGCACAAGTACTGTCCCTCCTTGAATTCCAATTTAAAATGCTTGACGTGATCACTCATCCGCAGACTAACTGCGTAGTCTCCGGCAGTGGTAGTGCTTTCCCGTACTAAGTAGTAGCCCGGTTGCGTTTCTGCCATCAAGACATGTTCCGCTTTCTTGCGGTCAATCTTACCCCACATGTACTGCTCGGCCTGGTTGAACTCAGGTCCAGCTGCAACTGCATTGTCCACTCTGTCTGTGCCTGTAGACGCACCCATTCCCACTTCAAGCTTGCCGACGGGAACAAAACCGCTCTGTGAGGGGTCCTCAACCTTTCTTACGAACCAAAAGTCATCCGTAGCTTTCTTTACCAATTCCACAATGTCCCCCTTCTCGAGGCTGAGTTCGTCTGTACTGCCAGCAACGTGAGCCACAACAGCACGGAAACGCTGCTTGCTGATGCCTGACATTTTCTTTGCCTTCGATGCTGGTGGTGCAATCGGCTTGCCCAACCGTACGCCGTCACTAAGGGACTTGCGCATGTAGTTCCCGACCAGGCATTGGAGGTTTGGATACTGTCGATTTCCCATGTAGAATTCCCCGCAGTCCTCGATTATCTTGAAATGTCGGATGCCTCGCTTGGTCACCACTGAGAGGCTATAGTCTCCGGGTGTCCTAACACTCTCCCTGACCAGATACGATCCAACGGGCTGGGACTTCAGAGCCTCCATTGCCTCACTCCTATCTGCTGATCCGTGGAAGAAATCTGTTTGAGGTGGTGCCAGGGACTCCAAGCGGGCCAGTTTCTCCTCGTGGTCAACGCCATCGTGCTCTAAATCAAAGTCATCGTCTTCTGTGACAATCGAATTAGAGTTGTAGTTCTCCAAGGAATCCAGATACGACTCCAGAAACGTATACAGGGAGTCTGTGTACGATACGTCCCCCATGGCGTCAAGAGATGTGTATGCTATGTGTTCTTTATCAATATTCTTACTTAATTTCACTTCTTTCCTGTTGAAAATCTGTTCCGCATAATATAGATTCCCTGCACAGACCCGTTATCTATAGTGTTGATTTGACTGATCATTCGTTTCTAAGTAGTGCAGTACTCAACGGTTGCGCTGCCTAAGGACCTGATCACTGTTCTTCGGTTTCCACACCGTTTTGGTCCATGGTACATCATTGAAAGGCTGAATTCAGTACAGTAACTAAGACAGTACTTAGACAAGTCGTAGCTAGCGGCTAGCAGTAATTGATGGCTCCGTTGCTACTAGTAAAGAAACAGCGATAAAAGGACCACCCTCTACTCACACAAGCGCGCTGACGACGGGTCTCTTAACGCCGCTTCCCCCGGCGATAGGAGAAAGGGGGAAAGTGCCTGGTTGGTAGCTGCAGAGGTCCGTTGCTCTGGCTTTGCGCGCCCGTCGTTGCGGAAGACCAGGTGTGCGAGGGGGGTACACCCCTTCCTCAGCGGGGCGCGTATAAGGGTGGGGCTAAGCTTTGCAGGCAAAAGACTGGCACTCTCACCCACCCTGCTCGATACTATCCTCCACTTGCTGGTTTTCAGGGGTTGTTCTGGGCCGCGGCCATACCCACTTGAAGGTCTTGTGGGTACAGTGTATGGTATGCGACGAACACAGCAAGCCCAAAAGAGTGGGTTTGTGGGCGGCACTGCCGCACTGCTCATGATCCACAACGAAAAGTTTTTGGGGGAGAAGGAACAGGCAAAGGGTTTGCTGTAAGTACGTTCACCATGGAAAAGCGGCCCCTGAGCTCTCATACGGGACCACCATTGGTTGAAAACTATCCAATTAAAAACTTCGCAATATTTTATTGATTAGAGAATTTTGGTATTTATATATCCGGGATCTGGAACTTTAGACCTCGAGATAAGTCGGTGTTTGGCTTCCGCTGTAGGCAGCGAGTTCCCTGTGCGCCTGTGGACCCAACTTGCAGGCGGTCCTGCAGTGGCTACGCTCGGTATAAGAGAAGTGAACGAATCCCACTTTTCAGTGTTTTTATAAGCATACAAACGTATATTTACAAGCGAAAGACATAATTGACAGAACTTATCCGAGAAATGTCTCCTTATTCAAAGTAGATCCACTGTGGATAAACATACGCACAACAAGCCCGTAGGACTACAGGGTATAGTAGACCGGCTTTGAAAGACCACAAATTAGAATTTTAAGCCAGTGAATCATGGCACCTTGTATCATTCAAGATGGTGGGGTGCACTTGGAGGCATACCTAGCTCTAGCAAAGGGAACACAGGGAGCCGCTATTTCTGATATTATAGTACGCGCGACTGAGGATCCGCAGGTCTTTTGCTTTGGTGAGTTGCTCGATGTCAAGGGCGTCCAAGACCTGAGAGACACTGTTCATAATAAGTTCTTGAATCTCTTGGAACTCTTTGCATACGGAACGTATACTGACTTCAAGGCCAGCCAGGGTGAGGGAATAGATTTGCCGGACTTGACTCCATGTCAACTCACAAAACTTCGTATTTTGACGATTATGTCGCTGGCGGCCAGGGACAAGCAAATTTCCTATGCGACACTTCTGCAAGGCCTGGATCTTGAAAGCAACCGCCAGCTGGAAGAACTACTAATTGAAGCCATCCATGCCGAAACTCTGGATGCTCGTTTGGACCAAAAGTACCAGCGCCTTCACATTAATGGTGTGATGGGCCGTGATGTCCGGGAGCAGGACATGGAACGTCTGTACCAGAGCCTAGAAGGTTGGTGCAGTACAACAAAGGATCTGCTCGTGGGAATAGAGGAACAGATTAATGTGGCGAGGTCTGTGAAGGATGGTCGCTTGCAGCGGCAGAAGGCCCTGCAGGATCAGGTGGAGGTCATGAAGCAAAGGTTGCGGCAAATCGACGAAAGCAGGGAGAATCGTGGTGACCAGTACCACAGCTATGAATACATGGAAGCTGAGGCACGGAACAAACGTCGGGAACCCAAAATGAAAGGAGCAAAGTTAAATGCGTAAAGATATAGAGATGTATGTTTTAATAAGTATGTAGTTTTGTTGGATATATTATGTCAGTGATAGCTATGGTTACAATGTCAGTTTTCTGCGCTTGCGGTAGCGCTTTCTACGCCTCTTATGCTTTCTTTTCGGGCCATGCAGAACTCCCATCGCTTTTGGATTCATCAGTCTTCATGACATCTTTGTAAGTGCCCAGATCGACGGCTTCGTCACCATCATTAATGTCCATTTTTTCGATTCCATCGTCACTGGAGGAGTCAGACTCCTCAGAGGAGAAGGGCAGATTCTTCATCTCATCTATCCGAGCAAGTTCTTTTTGAATGTACTTGACCACACGCTTGCGTTTTGACCGGACCACATCGTTGCCGTGAGTCTCAATACTGTCCAGAGCCACCAGTTTCTTTGTCAAGAGCTCTTCGTACCAGAGTAGGTTCTTGGAGACTCCCTTCTCGTTTCGTCCACGGCCCAGGAGGCCCATTTCGTACTGGCCACGCAGCATGCACAGGTCATCACGAATCTTGTGGATGGTCTGCAATGACTTCTTGGCGAGCAGAGCACGCTTGCGCTTCACGATACTAAGCAGCCACTGCTCGATGATGTCGATTGCCATTACTTCTCTGTCCTGTTGAAGCCTGCTCTGGTATGCCCTCCAGGCCCGCTGGATCTTGCGTGCAGCAATCCGCTGCCTGAGAAGTTCTGCCTGTGCCTTGATACGACGCTCCAGGGCGTCTACCAGCGACTTTTTGCTGGCAGAGTCCTTACGGACCTGCTTTTGCTGTTGCTTTGGTACCCGCACCTGCCTGTGAATGGGAATCTGCCGACGATCGTGGTTTGGGCTGCGTCGTGGAGTTGACACCTCCTCGACCTCCTCATCACTTTGTTCTTGAGGAGTCACAACTCTCCGCTGGGGTGTGCGTGAGTGGTACTGTTGTCTGTTGGGCCGCAACTGCGCAGGCTCTTCTTCGTACATGCGGTCGTCGTCGTCTTCTTCGACTGGGACTCTGTAAACACCATACGGAGTTCTGACCAATCTCGTTTGTTGTGGCCGATGGCGAGGCTGTCCATATACATCACCGCCAAACATGTCGGCCCAGGGATCAGCTCCCCGTCCACTGAAACCAAATGGAGAAAACATGTTGATTGCTTTCTGTTTTGTTTTGAATGTTTGAATTCAGTAAAACACAATTTGGGTGATTACACCTCTTACCCGTAGTCTACCTTCACTGGTCCCTTTAAATACCCATACTGATCACCTCCACAACGTGTCACTTATGCTTGGCTGACTGCTACAGCTATCTCATGTTGTTCGACCGCACTACACACATCCAACCACCAATGCGCCCATTCCAACTTGAAGCCTGTTCGTGATCAAAGGCCACCGTCATATCGCACCGGGCGTTACCCGTCCGAACCCGTAATCGGTAGGCAGCATTCAGTCCTCTCCGCCCAAGACTCTCTCTCGCAATTTTACCAGAGTACCCGAGAAATATGAGAAAGGGGCTGACACTCTGTAGACGCCTCAACCCATAGGCTTTTAAGTATGGAAACTCTAGTGTATGCGTTTCCTAGTCTTTTGTGGACCTTTCCTTCAGGTCAACCTTATGGTCCCGAACCTTCGAGATCGTTCGGGGCGATTCGGGAACAAAAATGACCCGCAGCCACCCCCAGCCCTCGGCTTCATCCCTATTTTTGCCATAGAGAACTGGTGCTCTGGGAACACCAAAAGGTAAACAGGGAGGGTAAAAAATTTGAAACGAAAAATGTGAAAAATTTTCGTCGAAACTCCCGAACCGTCACGCCCTGCCCCGGTCCCGAATTTAGTACTGACTATACCAATAAAATTGAAGACAACACCCAAGCCGTCGCTGGAAGGACTGTGCAGTACTCCCAGTACCGCCGCCGGCACTCGAAATGGAGTGCGTCTATAAATGGCTGTATTGTAATTTCTTGCCAAAAGAGATACAGTGTCCACCTTCTTAGGGAAGAGTTCTCATCGGCGAAGCCGCACAGGGGCGAAGCCGCACAGGGACACACGCACACTCGGGACAGACGGTTGGATGTACACAGTGCACCCTAAGGAATTGATCAAGTAGGAGAGATGGATGCTATGCTCATGTCTATATTCTTAATTTGGTACAGATGCAGGGACACGCATTGATTGACTGTGGATTTCCTATACCGGCTTATAGTAGAGCGGGAATGAGAGCTTTGCGGTGCCTGGGGTAGGTTGAAAACTTGCGCCGGTAGTAGTCATGGTGCTGGACCGCCCGGGGGGCAAGGTTCGCTGCCACAAAGATAGCAAAGGCAGCTGCTGGTAGAGTACCCGCACAAATTGCGTACCCCATCCACTCGACAATCTCGCCAAAGTAATTGGCCCCGCTGACGTACTCGAACATGCCACCTTTTGGAATCCCGTAGTCGGCGCTGGAGTAAAACCGAAGATTGATCAAATGATAGTCCGCGTGGATGTTGATTGCCATACCGACAAAAAAAGTTATTGTTCCGATAACAATGCAAGCTGTTCCATACTGGCGCTTGTCTTGACTGAGAGGATGCTCAAAGGCTGAAGCACACTGCATGTAGCCATTGTATAGGCAAAATGACATCGCCATCATCATGATCCAGAACGGCGTCTGGTTGTTGGACCGCAAGTGGAGCGGATAAATGAGAGCTCTGTGAATGTAGTGGAAAATGAACAAAATGAGAGGCCATTTGTCCAAAACGCTCGAGAACTCCACCGTGGAGACAACAATCAAAGGAATAAAAAGCGCTGGCGCCTCCTGCAATAACCACGCCAAGCGTGCTGGTACCCCAAACCCCCAGATCCGACCAGGCTGGGTATACCGGCCATACGGTGCCTCGAAATAATTCAATAGAACCTGCACCAAGAGAGCAGTGAGAATCATGGCGGCCCCCAAAAGATCGGAAGTCAAAGAGAACCCGAAATGCTCCTGCGTGTACCCTACCAGCACCATGATTCCGGGATCACCGTCCTAGTTTTCGCCCCAGCCGAATGTTATCGTCCTCCACGACATTCACATAAGCTTTCAAGGTTCGCGTTATCCTCCTGAAATGAACCCATCCTAATACCACATCTAGGACCCCACACTCCATCTCCATTCTCGGGAACGTCGTCGCGACCACCCGTTACTGGCGTCACTCGTTAGTGAACCGCAGGACGGAGGAGCCTCCCCCTTCCAATAACCTAACCTCGGCGGGAGTTTTCAGTACACAGTTTTATTTACCTCGTCTCGGCCACCGGGGCGCGTGAGTACGTATTGAAACTACCAGTGCACTGGGAAGGGCGGTCAATTCCGTAATTCTGAGTGGGAATTCGGCCCCACAACTCAGGTGGGGGAGGGGGGGTGCGGGGTTTGGGGTGGGTCATTTTTGACAGCCACCTGCAGTATGAGTAATGGAGTGGTGAGCAAATCCGGCAGCCATGACACATTCGTGTGAGGTTGTTTCTCGCTCGGACCTTTGACATGGTATTTGGGCTGGTATGTGGTAACAAGCATTGCTTTTTCATACTGAATCAGTCGCAGACTGAAGTAGTTTCGCCGTACACGGAGACAAGGTGATCATGTGAGCTGGACCAGACCAGTTAGAGTCTCGAGCTTGGGAGCAAAACATGTCAAAACCAGTGGTGATCATTGGAGGTGGCGTTGCCGGCCTGTCCATGGCTTACTATTTGCGTACATTGCCAGTCAAGGCAGGTTTAGTCCGCCCATCTGTTGTACTACTAGAGTCTGAACAGAAGGATCGCTTCGGTGGATGGCTCCATTCAATTAAGACGGACAAAGGCTTCACCTTCGATCTGGGACCACGGTCTTTCCGACCCGTAGGAGTAGTAGGTCTGAACCTTCTGGATCTGGCGCATCAGGTAGGAAAAGCTGACAGTGTAATCGGAGCTGACGACAGCGATCCAGCATCCAAGGATCGATATGTCTATATCAAGGGAAAGTTAAACAAATTGCCAAATGGACCTTTTGATCTCTTGTTTCGTAGCAATGCCGCATCCCAGGGATTGTTGTCAGCTGCGCTCAAGGAACCGTTCAAGCCAAGACGGCTGTGTAGTGAGTATGAGGATACGGAGACGGTCTTTGAGTTCTTTGAGAGGAGGTTCAGCAACCACGTTGCGACGTATCTAGCGGACCCACTCTGCCACGGAGTGTTTGCCAATTCTGCCCGCAATCTGTCGTTGAGGTCATGCTTCCCTATCCTGCACACCGCAGAACAGATGTCAGGGTCTGTGATTAAGCATTTTATTGGTGGCAATGCCAAGAAACTTGCAGAACAAGAGATGGTGGGCTGGGAGCCTAGTTCCCCAGAGGCCGCCGGATTGATCGACCGGATCACCAAGAAACGAGCGTGGTCCTTCAAGAACGGTGCTGGTGAGCTGGCTGAGGGTCTGTATAACTTCCTGAAGAACGACACAGGAGTACAACTTCGCAGTGGAGTAAAGGCAGATTACATCACGATCAACAAGGCACCACCCAGGCAGAACAAAGGAGGTATTGTGGGTCTGACGACGGGAGAGGAAGTAGAAGGCTCCACTATCGTGTCCGCAGTATCGGCCTTTGAGACCGGTGCCTTGATTGAGAAGGGTATGGAACGTGCCGACGCACGTCATCGGTTAGACAATCTCGCGCTTTACCTGCAGACCATTCGGTCAATTACATGCGGTGTGGTCAATATTGGCTACAATAAGCCCGTGCGAACGGTTCTCGGCGACAAGCGTGGCTTTGGATACTTGATCCCGGACGCTGAAGAACAGGATGCTCTTGGAGTCGTGTTTGACACCTGTACGTTCCCCGAAGTAGACAACGGAGAGCAGATGCGCCTGACAGTCATGATGGGAGGACATCGTTACACTCAGAAGTTTGGCCGTGCTGGCGATGACGAAGCCCAGCGGCGTGCGCTCGAAGACGCCGCCCTGAAGACGATCCGAAACCACCTGAACATTGAAGCAGAACCTGATGATATCGTGGTCAACATCCAGAAGGACTGTATTCCGACCTATTCTACAGGTCACAAGTCCAATTTGATCGCCATCAAGCGTAATTTGCTAAACCTAAACGGTGCGTTGGTCATCGGTGGCTCATCATATCAGGGGCCTGCCGTAAATGACATAGTCATGAACTCGCGTCGCAGTGCTCAGAGGATCCTCAGCGATGCTTACATCTGCACTGGTCTCCATGGTCTTGGGATGATGTCTGGGACCACAACTAAAGTGGTTTAAGCAAAGTATAGTTTTAGTTTATAGTTGCCTCTATCGAGTTGGGTTGTCATATGGACCGGGGCGCTACGCAACCATGTAATGGCGCAGTGATTTTGCCCAAAGACTCTGATGGCGCATCGTGATATCACAGCTAGCGGTAGATCTGCACATGCACAAAGCACCATGCAGTGGATGACAACCATCCCGGCTCCATGACTCACTTACCTTATTCTTGTCGTACTCCAGACATGCCCACCGGAGTCATCAAAAGCAAATCCGCTTACACACGCCTGTCTCTATTGCGTAGGACAGACTGGGTGGTTGGCACATTGATGGTCTATCCACACATACATCTGTTGAAGCCTTTGATTGTATCGCAGCGCTGGCTTGAAGGGGTTAGGGGCCCATCGAGACCCGTAGCTGTGCCACCTGTGACCGCAATACTGAGTGACCAGAAGAGCTCATAGGCCGATCTAGGTACCCATCCTTCTAGACACCAAGTCATGCGCAGCGGCTCTAATGACACACATTCCCTAGAGAGAGTGAGTCTGCTGTAGGTGTGGAAGAATCAGCGCACAGGGAGCGCTCTCAGAGCGCTCCCGCTTGTCACCAATTCTGGATTGTTGCCAAATAATCCGGCTCCGAATTTTCGCTGGTGCATCGACTGTAAGCGCTTAGGCTATACACTTTCGAAACCTACAAGAGGGTTGCACGTACGGCTCGGTGATGCGTCTGCGCGCTTGGGCCCGGCAACTGGCTTTTTCATTGCCACACACACAACCATACGGATACGAATCGTTAATACAAGAGGCCACGCACAGCAATGCAAAGAATGGCGCCTGAAACTAATCCGACGTGGGACGACATCAATGATTTCACACGCAACCGAAGGAGGTAAACCCAGAACGTAGACACCTACCACCCCCTTATCCAATGTAATAAAAGCCGTGGCCCATACTAAATGTGCTGAGATTCTGGTCGAAACTTGATGAGGAAATTGGCGGAAGTACAAACTCGGTCCCAGGGGAGGGAGGAGTGTCCACCCTTCGAAGAGTCCTAAAGCTCTCCTGCCCTGCGTGCCATTAACGCCAAGAATTTTCGCATGGCATACTAATCATTAGGAATTTCGCACCGAGTACGCTACGTTCCACCCACGCTATGGCGGTGTAATACACCACGTCCGCGCATCCACAGATGTGGGTCGCCTCCTCAGAGAGACAGCGGTGATCCTCGGTCTGGAGCTGCGGAACAGGTGCAGAGATTAGAGAGCATCCGTCATCATCGTGTGCACATGATCACCTTCCAATTAGTTAAGTTTATCACGGCCGTTCAGTAACGTGGCGGACGATGCGAAACAAGGATCCCGACATCAAAGCTTGCCTTTCCCATTTGATCAATGCCCGACACGTTTGAAACATTTCTCTCATTCTCCGGCGATACGGGGGCCTACTTACCGAGAATCCTGGAAGGTACAATTGCTTCTCATGTTATGTGTCCGCACGGTGACCGACAAAGTTATGACGATGTATGTCCCTTGTTCCCCCCCCGTCCTCCAGCCACATGCACACGCGGCGCAAGTGGGGGATAATCAAAACCAAAATTCTTGACAGGAAAAACGAGTCAGCCACAGTGGGCGACCACAGGAACAGAAAGGGCCCTCTCTACTTTTTTGGTTTGGGGGGGGGGAGGGGGGTGGAAGAGGGAAGGGGGTGTTGTCGAAAATGGCACGCACCACCGGCCCCCCTGGGGGGGTCCAACATCCGAATTTGGGTTCTCAATTTCTAAACTAACTGCATGTCCGGGAGATAAGGGCGAAGAGGGAGTGTTCCTTTCTTTCCAATTTTGTCTTCGCGACGGTCCCACCGGTGGCGGAATACCCGAGCCTTGGCCCGGTAGCGCAGCGGTTCGCAAGATTGGTTGTATTTGCCCCGGTTTCCTTCTGGAACCACTATCAGAATCTATCAACAACGATCATCAGAACTGTTCCGGCACCACCCCAGCTCCAAACCGCGCTGCGATCCCTGGGCAAGCCCATTTGCCATCGTGGCTCAATGTTTATGGTGCGCTTGCAGAGACACGCAAAATGATGGCGACGATCATCGTGATCATGGTAGGGACTTGGTAGTGTTGAACAACGGAGGCCCCAACGCATTTGGGTCCGCAGTAATTGGGTGGGGACATGCAGACATAGAGATACATACACATGCTCAATGTACGAAACGATGGTTACAATACCGTTCGTGTGTGTATAACGCGATATAAAGTGGCAGCAGAGACCGTTACAGCAACACTTTGCACGTTCCGGTACAACTGCTATTTTGGCCCACTGCTTGCAACCCTTTGACCCAATATCTGTCCGTGCCACATGGACGAAACACAATGCCGTTCGGATTCAGTGTTACATCCACGAAAGCTCTGTCTGTATAGGTTCACCATGTGTGTGACCAATAATCGGACCAACCAAGTACCCATGTTGATTCCTTGAGGTGACCTCAAACTGGTCTACTTGCGTCAGTTTTCGTCCATCGTATCCCATTGCGACCGATTTTACTCTCTCGCTATTGCCGATGCTGTGTCTCGTGTTCTTTTAAGCGCTTGGATCCCATGTCTCTCCTGTGTTCAGACGTCGTAACCCCAATATGCCCAAGCATGACGTCCGCGGTTCATATTATCGGGCTTGTTCAATTTACGGTACCCGTCGCTGTGCGCCTCTCGGTAAAAGTCCAAAAAGACAAAAAGGAGAGAACGTAAGGCAGCGCCACAGCACAAGAGAGAACCCGCCCCCACACCCGGCTCTGTCCATTATCGGAAAGAGACGAGGCCGAAACGAACACAAATTAACCACACCACAACACACGCACCCACGAAGAAAAAAACAAAAAGAAAAGGAAAGAAAAACGGAAAACGTTTACGGTACACAGCACAACAGTGTTTCAAAACGCAGGGAGCATGCACCGGCAACAACCACCCACCCACACACCCACATATATATATCACCAGAACAGTTGTTTTGAAGCCCTCCGATTTGGTCCGTGTGTCTCAGTACCAATGGCTACGTTTTTTTTTAATAAGCTGGACTGTGGGATCTCTCTTTCATCTTTCTTTTCTTTTGTCCATCACTGTTTCATGAAGAAAGTTTCTGTCCCCACCACTGCCGTCCATTTTTCTTTGTCCTGCCGCGGGTCCACGTTTCCCTCTTATTTTTTTCTCCCTTGGTGGGGGTTGAGCTAGATATGGGGATCTTGCCGTCGAGAGTAGATTACGATAATGGAACTGCAGCTACTCTAGGCGTTGGAAAAGATGTGAAAAATTCTTCACTCTCAATCCCCCCTGAGAAAAATGTCACTACGGAGAGCGAGAGAGATCTCAGGGGATATCCAGTCATTAGACGGACAAGCGAAACAAAAAACACCAACAAGCCTGGCCCTTGGTAGTGGCTCTCCGTTGTTAGCTCAGTTTAGTAGTACGACATCTTTTAATCTGTCATGGAACTCCTTTGCATTGCTGGACTCCTATCTTGTTACGCCGAGGCGGAGAATATTGAACCGTCGTAATTGTTGTTCTTTTTTTCGTACGCCCGTGAGATTCATTTTTTACATTGCTATGTGTTTACTATGATATGATTGGGTTCCAACAACACAGTCTTGAGTGGCCCCTGTCAGTCCTGATGTATGAATATTCTGTGGCTGAAATATCGCTTAGCAATTCGTTTAACCGTGAGCGGCATTCGGTAATTTGTTCATTATTTAACTATACACCGACGGTCCCCAGCTGCCCTCTGACTTTTTGCTGCCCATCTTCGGAAAGTCACGCGTGCCCCCGACATTCTTGCGGTGTCGTTGTTCTTTGTTTTCTCATCTTGCTATACATTTAATATTGAACATAATAAGAGGGATGACCGCGGTATTCCAAAAAGGAAAGTTTTACGTCGTGGGAGGTCGATGTGAAAACAGCCTCCTCCGGAGCAAGACACTATACGGAGCAGTCAGTCGCTCCTTGTCACCTCGTGTAGGAAATCCTTCCCCGAGCACAAAGATAAAAACCCGGGGTGACTGATTAGTTTCGCGAGTAGGGTTCATATCAGAAGTCCAAAGGGAGAAGGCCAGAGAGTGGAACAGTTAAACTGTGCAGGTCGCCTGGATGCCAATGCCGAATGTTTTGCGCGGAGTACGCGGGCTTTGCCCGTAAACACACACGTTTTCCACAAACCGAAAACAACAAAAAGAAACCGCGATGAATCCGCAGTTTCTCCTAATCACCGGCAGATTCTGCAGTACATTTTTCTTTATTTTCAGACTCGAATCACCTTCACGGCACTCCATCGGGCACAGCAATTACTCAAACGGCACTACCAGATCGATAACGGACATACTGGATGTCCAACTATTTTAATGTAGTACATTTAATATGGGACCAGGCTAAATTCTTTTTGTATGACCAACTTGGGTATTTCGTCAGCGGCGGCTGAGCATACGTGCTATTCCCTAGTGAATGTTTACGGATTTCAGACCCCACGGACTCTCTACGGGTTTTAGATAAAACTCTCACGCATCTGCGACCTCCACGAACCTCCATCAGTTTTCCATACTGAAACTACGTTCGGTGCCGCGGATTGAAGTTTTTATCTTCACTCTCGTTCCACAACACGCCCTGCGTACACGTATATAGCTCTTTTTCTTTTTTCCTTTCGTTTTTTCCCCTCTACCTCCCTGTGGTCTGTTTTTCTCACACCGACATATGATGTTGTATAATAAATGTACTGAGAATTATGCTCAATTTCACGCCACACACATGGAGCAATGATTTCGTTGTGCCAGAAAGAGTTTTTCGACGTCACAAGGGCCGGTTGTTCGGGAGTCCGTTTTGGATTCGGAAGTGTCTGAGGAAGGTTGCATTTTCTTGCACTTCGTCGGTAGTTCCTATAGATAGCTTTAAGACTGCAACAGAATCCAGGTCACCCCGATACGTATTTTCTTTCCCCCGCCCGGGAGGGGGGAGATGATGCGGACCGCGTGACCAAGCCGCGTACAGCCAAAACCCTGTGCCCGAAAATGGTAGGCACTTTGTGATACACGGGCTGGACAACTTGTACAGCTTTGCTCCGTGTACACCCTGACTTCCTCCCCCCCCCTCTCTTCTCCGGGGAGGATCTTTGCAACGGTGTGTCGTGTTATTATTTCAATTTTGTCCCCTGTGCACTCACCAGGAGTCTGCCCATACATACGCTATAAGGCAAGTGGGAAGAGCGGAAGCCTCAGCGTTGGAGCCAAGTTTGGCCCTCTCCTTCCTCAGGAGAGAGGAGAGTGGGAGGGAAGAGAAGGAGAGAAGGAGAGCAAAAAAAAAAAAGGAGAGAGGAGGCGGTGGGTGGTGATTTGGTCATTTTGCAGCGCGGAAACGGGGGGGGACGGCGGACCCGGTAGTGATAAGGAGGCGCAACCGTAGCGAAAAGCCAGAAGAGGAGGAGGAGGAGGATTTTGGGTAGTTTTCTTTTCTGTGCCGAGTGCAACCCATAACCCCCGGGAACCTTCTTGGGTACACACACGCACACATTGACACCCCATGCGCGAGTGGCGCACACACACACACTCCCCCGTGGAACCAGGGGTGTTCTAGAGAGCACAGTGGCTGTTTAAGAGAGAGAGAGCGAACACGACCCTCTTTGCGCCATACTCAATCATTTGCTATTTTTATCAAACGTGTATGTATTACCGTTCCAAACGCAACAGAGACCACACAACCCAAAGAGAATTATCCATCGGGGGAGTGAAATCAAGACCGACCTTCCCTTATCCACAGAGGATTTCAACCGAGAGAAATAGAAGGGGAACATGGGAGATTGGGGTGTTTGCATTTCGTTCGGCCAACACTGGCAAAGGGCAAACTAACAAGGAGGGTTGGGAGGGGAGTGAGTGGGGAAAAGGGGGGAAAAGCACGCATCTGGGACGAACGCGGCCCATCGAGTTCTGAGCGCGAACGTTTTGCTGTCTTCTCATGCTCAGATAGTGTTTGCATCTTGGTGCTCACAGTGCTCAGCCATCGAATTGCTTACTCCGCCAGTCCGTTTCTCTGGTGATGTAATGGGATGTGCAGGATAGATATCTAGCATATGTACGGGTACTTGAAGATCCGAATCCCTCCTACTTCATCAACGCAACTGATGAGTTTCCCGAGGAATGCCCGCGATCTGAAGACCGCGATAGCGAACATAAACTAGTCAGGGTAGATTAAGATATAGATTACGTAGACACACAGACTTACTGATATACACAACAAAAAGTAGTCAACATGAAGCTGTCTCTTCTGGCAGTTGCCCTGGCCGCCCCAATCTTGGTTGCGGCTGATGTCGAGAACTATATTATTACTCTGCAAAAGGGTGTTGTCCAGGAGTACAAGCAAGACCCTTCCAAGTACAAATTTGAGAATGACGCTGGCGTCGTTCTAGCAGAGATTGAAAGGGCTTTTGTTTTCCACAACAATGTCATGATCGGAGTGACTGCAGACCCCTCTCAGATTCAACTTTTGGAAGCCTTGCCTTACGTGGCCGTAGTTGAGCCCGATCAAAGTTCGGTGCGGTTACCGGAGAATCCTAATGATTTTAGCGCTTCTGATTTTGAGGAAGATGAAAGTCTCCTGACGTTCAGCGCAGCAAGCGCAGAGGCGTCAACGGCGTCAACATCTGCACCAGCGCCCACTATTACAACGCAGAACGTCGCGAATTTGTACCACCTGGATATGCTTGACCAACGGGACGGTGGACTGAACAGTTTATATCAGTATGCTTCCATTGGCGCTGGCGTACATCTCTATGTTTTGGATGATGGCGTCCGAGGCACACATCAGGAATTCTCGGGCCGTGTAGGAGATGGGGCGGACTTTGTTGGTGACGGTCTTGGTAAAAGCGGTGGAAACGTGTGTGGTTCTCACGGGACTCATGTTGCTGCCGCCGCAGCTGGTACCACTTACGGCCCAGGCAAGGGTATGATTGTGCACTCTGTGCGCGTCCTCGACTGCAATGGTAGTGCTTCTGGTAGTACCGTATTGGCGGGTTTAGAATGGATTATGAACAATGCTCAATTCCCCGCAGTGGTGGTCGCCTCTATTGGTGGCGAGTATAGCTCTGCAATCAACAACGGCTTTAGTCAGGTCATGGATGCGGGTATTGTTGCCGTGACTGCTGCTGGCAATGAAGGTAGAGACGCGTGCATTACTTCTCCAGCGTCCACACCAGGGATCATCTGCGTCGGTGCCATTGACTCCACTTACACACGTCCCTCCTTCTCCAATTTTGGCAACTGTGTGACCTTGTCCGCTGCTGGGGTCAATGTCCGCTCCGCTAGTCATAAAAGCGACAACGCTTCAGTCCGCTTCAGTGGTACCTCAGTGAGTGCACCTATCGTTGCTGGTATTGCTGGTCAATACCTCTCTTACTTCCCGGATGCATTGCCATCTGACGTCTACAACGCTGTCTCGTTCATCGCTACCCCCGGTGTTGTGACTAAGTCCAATGGTTCTCCAACTAAATCTGCCTACGGTTATGGGCGCGATGAAGCCCTGGGTGACAGCAGCTTCAACACCACTGCGCCTGCCAATAACAGCTCTGGCGGCCCAGTGACTGCTTCCATGGGCCTGACTAGTCTGCTGGCCATTGCGAGTGCGTTCTTGTTGTGAATTTGTAAACACTTCTCATCTCATACGAAATCATCTTAGCATCTTTTCCATCCATAGCATCAATTCCTTGTGCCAGTTTACAGGGAGCCGCACACACAAAGAACATAGATTACAGAAATAGTTCATGGGCGTGTACACTTTGTTCCTAGTCAAGTTGTGACGACTGTCGATGATGCCGTGAAAGAAACCGTGTTTCCGCTATTTGTTGCTGTGATTACGGGCAAGTTGGCCTCATAGCCAGGTCCACCAGAACGCAACGCTATGGCCCCTACCGTACCCCACAGCGATTGGAACCGTATCTGCGCACGATTTGCTTGGCCAATGGTACTAACGTTCCGTACGTCGTCAATCAGCAAACTGATACCAAGCGCAGTATTTTGTCCCGAACTGGTTGACCACTGATAGCTGACAGATTTCACCACATTTGAGCAAGTGTCAGCTGCCAGTAAGGGCACCGTAGCATTTCCACCGGGACACTCAATTGCCGTCCCGCTCTCGTTCCCCTTTCCCCCTTCGCACCCCCACCACCCTTTTACTGAACCTTTGGCCTCCTGCTCCGTGCGTAAAGAGAAACGGAACTCCGGCACCTCCCCGGAGAATTGACTAATCAATAATTCCGACTGAATCTGTGCAATTCAGACAAGGGCGGGACGAAGGTCGCTTTGGCATCTGTTGCTTTGAATTTCGCTTTGCGTTGCCGGAGTTCATGTACGGATGTGTCGGTCTATATTCGCCCAGGGATGGAGATGAACATAGTCTGAATAGAAGATATTTCTTGGTCCCTGACAATGTCCTTGACGGTTCAGATTTGATCTCAATGGGCGGCTTGTTGACCTGGAATCCTCATAACAATCCTGAACGGTTCACTTACAATGAAAAGATCATGATGACGGGATTGCGAGTCGTTCTCGCGAAGGAACCATCTCTGAATGGGAATGATCATGACCCGTATGTACAAGCATTTCAGAAGCAGGATGCTACGATTGAGTACGTCCCCATACTGAAACACAACACAGCATCCGAAAGTGAGATCCGCAAGAAACTTTCGGACCAACATGCCAGTGAGTATCTTGGAATAGCGCTGACTAGTACAAAGGCTGTGAGAGCCATTCAGCAGGCATTTCCTGTAGAATCAACGCCACTGTCATCCTCTTGGACAGAGCTTCCGTATTTTGTTGTGGGAGCGAAGACAGGTGCCGCGGCAAAGGATTTATTTCGTGGCCGAGAGGCCGCCTTAACTGCAGACAATGCAACGACACTGGGAAAAGAGCTGCTCACATGGATCGATGACAAACGCAGCAAGGGAAGCGAATTTGATGGAAAGAAAGTCCTCTTTCCCTGCAGTGCAATTGCTCTAGAAAACCTACAAGCAATGTTGGCGAAAGGAGAGACAGGTATCCAACTGGATCGATGGCATGTGTATAGTACTGGACCTGATCTCCAGGGTGCATCAAAAATACGGGAGGCTCTCGAGTCCGGTAAGACTGATGCTGTGGTGTTCTTTAGTCCGTCAGGTGTGAGTGCTGTCCTCGGAACAAATCCATCGCCATCACCGGCAAGGGCTGCCTTTGGGGCCATGGGACCCAGTACGGAACAGACCCTACGGGATTCTGGGCATGTTGCCTCCTTTGTTGCGGCCCATCCCACCCCAGAGGACCTCGCCGAGGCCTTTGGAGCGTGGAAGGACTCTCTGACTACCAAGACAACGTGGAAGGTGATCAACTGAATAGAAATGTATAGTAGTCTATGTGAGCGCTTTGCATCTGATATGAATCTAGCTACATGCATATTCTTTAAAGCCATACTTTCGGTTTCTTCATTTTACTTGGCCTTCAGAGTCCGCTGCTTCTCAGCATTCTCAACAACCTTCTCGTCTACGTGAATACCCTTGCGACGACGAATGTCGTTCATGTAGCGCCGAGCAATGTTTTCTGCGTCAGCCTTCTCGCCATAGTACTCAAGCTCCTCCTCCGTAGTGGGGACCCAGAGCGGATCCTGTTCTAGAATTTCCCAGCCCTTGAACACAAGTTGTGGTGCTGCCAGACCGGAGGTACGCTTACGGATCTCTTCCGCAAACCCGAAGCTTTCGACGACGGGGATCACAGATTTAATTATGAAGCTGTCCGTACCTTCTTTCATTTCCTCGGATAGAATGCGTCCGGAGCGACGGCCAATGACACTGTACACCTTACCCAACACTTCGGTCGTTGCCTGGATCTCACAGCTGTACATGGCGACCATTAGGCGAGCCGGTTGGGCAAGGAATGCCTGTCGGCAAGCTTCACGCATACCAGGGATGGCCGGACCGGTGAGTGACGAAAGAGTGTTAGCCAAAGTTTGATCCGCATCAGGATGTAACTCGACGGCACGGAGGACAAAGGCGACTCCGTGTACTGCTTCACCACAGAGTGGTCCGTTGCCGGTGGCCATGCTGAAACCTTGTTGAAAGGATGACTCCAGTGTTCGACCAATCATCCGGTGGTCTTCGTCTGTACCAGCCTTCGGTATCTCGCTAAGAAGCTTATGGAAAGCCGCCGAGAACGGAATATCTGTCACGTTGATCAGAACGTTGGGTCCGTAGGAGCGCGGCCCCAGGGTAACAATTTTGGAAAGTACATTCATGAAGGCCTCTTCAACAATCTCGCCGCAATTGGCTCGAGCATAGTCACCAGTGGGATCCTTTGCTGCCTCTGCGAATGCTTTACTTAAATCGCTGGCCACTGCCTTCGCATCATCCATCAGATGTTCGTCCAAAGCGACCTTGTCAGAAATCAGCGGATGCAGTAAGTCCTTGTTCTGTTCAATGATCTCTACGGCTTTTGCGGGCATCGGCACCGCGCTCAAGTGCAGTAACATCCGTCCATTGCTCACGGTGTACACCTGCTTGGGCTCAATGGGCTTCACTTGCAAGATCTCTTCTTCACGCACATCAAGTCGTGGCAATCGGATTACAGTTTCACGGAACTGCACGATGGGTTTTGATGCGTGCACTGGTACGCCTGCGTACATTTCGTCCAGGTCCTTGAGGCAAGTCTCGAGATGCACTTCACCGGAACAAGCGAGCATGTATTCACCAGTCTGTGCCACCCATGTTTCAACCGCTGGATCGCTTTGGTTCAAAAGTTCCAAACCCTTCTGGACTTCTTTCATATGCATTGGATTGACAGGCTCAATAGCAACGTGCACAATGGGAGCAACATCAAAGTACATCGGACTGACTGAAGGACAGGGAGTAGACAAATCACTGATGGTTGCGGTCTTGAACACGGTGCCTTCCAGACCTCGAATACCAATAATGTTGCCAGCCGAGCACTCCGGGACACTTTCGAGCTCCCGGCCCATGAAGAGATACAAATCCCCTACATTCTTGCGTACCACTTCCTTGTCACGGTCACCACTGAGGGCATCAAAACGTGGAGGAATGATCTGCACGGTCTGGCCCGCCTTGAGCGTCCCTGAATACACCCGCGCGAACGCAATCATTGTATGATCAGAGTTCTTCTGCTGAAGGGTGCCATTAGAGTTACCTGCCATCGCTCCTGCAAAATCAAAGCCATACTCATCACCAGCCTCTTCTCGCATATTTTGCAGCTCACGTTCTCTCCTGAGGCGCTCCAGTTCTGCTTTCCGAGCAGCCTCCCGTTCCTGTTCTCGCTTCATACGTTCCGCCTCAGTCAGTACAGGCAGCGACGAGTTGGGAACAGCTACCATCTTGCTGATGTACACCATCAAGGGTGCGTCTTCCGCAAAGTCGCATGCTTGCACGGACTCCTGGATCTTCTTAACCTCTGTGGGGAACGCATTGTGGTCCTTCTGTCCATACAGGAGACGTCCTGCACGCTCTGTAGTCATTGCACTCGGTGCGGGAAGCAGATCCACCACCGCGGTCAAAACAGACTGCGCAAGCGGTAGCCATTGGGACATAAGTACTGGCAATTGTATCTCAATGTCTTTGTTTCGCGCATCCCTAGTGTTCATATTGAGTTGCAGGGCGCCCGCGACCTTTTCAATCTTATCCTGGTCACGACTCTGGATCACTTCAAAAAATTTCCACAGGTTCTCGAGCACAATTTGGACAAAGAGTGGTTTCTTACCCTTGGATCCTGCTCCGGGAAGAATCTTTTTCTGGGCCGGACTGATGTAGTAGTCGCCCCAAAGAGTTGCCTGCAATACCTTTTCCTTTGCCTTTAGCTTCGCTGCGTATAGCTTGGCGAAGTCGGAAACCCGGAACGCCCATCCTTGGAACGCGCTAGCAAATATGACATTGTCCTTTTCGGGGCTGAAGTAAAGGTGTTCATCGTCGACGTCATCAATTGCCCATTGCTCAAGACTGATGCCCACTCCTTCGTCATTAGCATCGTCTTCATCAGCCGTTACATCTTCGGATTGTATCTTGTCAAAACCGGCTCCAGCAGCTTTCGCCATTAGGTCCGCTGTGTGCAAGTGGGCCACAATCGCATTCGCCTGTTCTATCACCCTCTGTAAGTGCTGATATGCCTGCTCCGGTGTCAGCTGAAGCTCTGTAATGAGACGGTCGACTTTATTGATGACCAGCAAAGGGGCAATACCTTCGATCCAAGCTTGGCGCATGACTGCATGTGTCTGTGGACACACTCCCTCTACCGCGTCTATCACAATGAGGCACCCGTCACTTAGCCGGACAGCCGTGGATACCTCACTGCTAAAGTCAACATGGCCCGGAGAATCGATCAGATTCAAGAAATATGCAGCATTATCATGCCCTCCTTTGAACAGCAGTGATATTGCACTGGATTTCATTGTAATACCACGCTCTTGCTCGTCATCGCGTGAGTCCAAGTACCGCAGCTTTCCGCTCATACGTTGGCTGATGATACCATTGGAAGCAATCAATGAATCTGTCAATGTTGTCTTACCATGATCTACATGCGCAAGCACGCAAATATTTCGAATGTGGTTGGGCCGCCGCTGCAGCTTGCCAATGAGTTCAGCGCCAAGAGCAGGCATCTTCTATCTAGAAAGGCGGGTGAATTCAATCACACCACTACTAGTTTGATCGCCTATGTATTCGCTGTGTCTGTACCTGGTTGCTCTCGTGTGTGTATATTCATTCCTTTACTACTACGCTCTCGTGACTTATCCCAACTAATACCATTGGTGCTTGCGCAGCCAGGAAGCTTGATGATGACATGTGCCTCAGTGGGTATCCTCTTCCTTGGCTTGCTCAGGCCATCCCCACCTGACTCGGCCGCGAGGAGGAGGCAAGGGGTTCAGCCTTCCAATTGAGCTGTTCTGGAGGGTCTGCTGGGTGGGGAGGCGCACACACTCTCACTCTTCAGTGCAAAATTCTTCTCGCTTAAGGTCGTATTGTATTGCGCAAAATATAAGGATGTAAATATATATATATTGATCATTTTCACAATCTCTTCGTAAAGAGGGAAGTCAAAAGGGTGAATGGTGTGGGTTGGGAAAGGCTAGTGAATGGCAGCGAAGCATCAGCATGATGAGCCACTCAAACTGCGCAAAAGTTGGGGACAGATAGCACAAAAGAGGGTGCCATCATGTTGCCACAATTCCCGATATCGACTAAGTTGGGGACAAGGTGATACGAGTGTTGTGGTTCATGCCAAGGCTGACATTCACCTTCCCGGATCCCTCTCGTCCTCCCTCCCACGACAGTGTCATGTTGCTCTGATCCCATATACTCTTTGTCCTGTTCGATATGTTGGTACACGCGTAAGTAGTACAAAGGCAGCTCTAGGGTCGAGAAGTGTTTTGAATATGGTTCAAGACACAAACTCTTTAGGCGGCAGCCTCGGCACGCAGACGAGACTTGATGTCCTGGTTCTCCTGCTCCAGAGCAGTGATCTTTTCTTCCAGTTCCTCGACCTCGCGCACAAGAGTACGGTTGCGCTTTTGGATGCTCATGTTGGACTCCTCGATGTCGTCCTGAGCAGACTGCAGGCTCTTGACCTTCTCCTTGTACTTCTCGGTCTGCTCCTTCTCGTTCAGAGTGCGGCGCTTCTCCTCGTCCAGAGAGAACTGCAGATCCTTAGCACGGCGTTCGGCGCTGCGAGCAGTCTTCTGGTAGTCGGCGTTGCAGCGGCGCTCGTTTTCGACTTCCAGGTTGAGAGAGGCGATCTCGTTCTCCAGCTTGGTGATCTTGGTCTTGGCACCACGCACGCCAGAGTTCTCGAGCTCCTCGTTCTTGGTAGTAAGGTCGCGGACCTTGCGTTCCAGAGCAATCTTCTGACGCTCGAGCTCCTCACGCTCCTCCTGCTCCGAGTCCTGCTCGCTCTTGAAGCGCTCAAGCTCCTCCTGGGCACGCTTGGCCTTGTTCAAGGCCTCCTGGCGCTCCATCTCGAGCTCCTCCATCTCAGCCTTGAGGGTGGAGATCTCAGACTCATAGCGGGCCTTTTGCTCAATACCGGCGGTCTTGGAAGCACGTTCAGCCTCGAGATTCGCCAGGGCTTCATCAAGTTCGCCCTGAAGAATCTTCTTGCTGCGCTCGGCGGCGGCAGCTGAAGCGTTGGCACCGTCGATCTCGTTGGAAATTTCGGTGAACTTGCGCTCCCACTTCGTAGCCTCGTCGCGGACACCGTCCTTGGACTTGTGCTCCTCCTCGATCTCGGTGCGCAGCTCGTTGATCTGCTGCTGCAGGCGCTTCACCTGCTTCTGCAGCTCTCCGTTTTGCTTCTGGGTGTTATCCACAGCAATTTCGAGCTCGTTCATCTCCAGCTCAATCTTCTTCTTGAGGCTTACAGCCTCGTTCTTGCGGCGGACCTCAGTCTCCAGAGATTCGTTGATGGAATCAATCTGGCGCTGGAAGTTCTTGCGGATCTCCTCAATCTGGGCGTCCTTATCGTGAAGGCGGCGCTCAGACTCAACCTTCAGGTGATTCAACTCGACCTGGACGCGCATCTTGCCGTCCTCAGCCAAAGTCAGATCACCCTCCAGCTCCTCGACCTGGGAACGCAGCTCCTGGGCCTCCATCTCGGCCTTGCGGCGGGCCATCTCGACTTCGTGAGAGGCCTTACCACCCTCGCCAGCGGACTCAGTCAGCTGTTCGACCTCCTCCTTCAGGTTGCTGTTCTCGCGCTTGAAGCGGTCAAGCTCAACCTCAAGCTCCTCAAGTTGGTTCTTGTAGGAGAAGGCCTGGGCTTGGGCCTCGGAGAACTGGCGCTGAGCGTCCTGGGTCTTCAGAGTCTCCTCTTCGACCTTCTGCTTCCACTCCTGCAGCTGCTGGTCAAACTTGCGCTTCGACTTCTCCATGCCGCTGGTGTCGGCCTTGACTTTCTCGAGCTCAAGGACAGCATCCTCCAGTTCCTGTTGGATCTTGCGCTTGCTAGCCTCAGCGGCCTTGACCTTCTGCTCCTTCTCAGCGCTCTCGGCGTGCGCCTCTTCGATGGTGCGCTTCAGACGCTTGGCGCGGTCGTCCTCCTCAGTGAGGCGGGCGTTCAGCTCGGTGGCCTGGCGACGAGCCTCTTCAGCCTCCTTCTTGGCGGCCTCGATCTGTGCCGCCAGGGCCTCCTGCTCGGCAGACTTTTCGGCATCGGAAGATTCCAAGTTCTGCAGCTGCAGTTCCAGCTTCTTGGCGTTGGAGAGGGCCTCGAGCTTCTTGGCATTGGCCTCCTCTAGCTGTTCCTTGTAGGAAGTCACTTCCTCCTCCAGGGTCTTCTTGGCCTTGGAGAGAGTGCCAACCTGGTGCTGGTTGTCCTCCAGCTGAGAGGACAGGCTGGCGTTCTCAGACTGCAGAGAGCTAAGGGCAGACTCAGCCTCAACAGCACGGCGCTCGTACTCCTCAGCCCTGGCGGCAGCCTCAGCAAGATCGGACTGAGCCTTCTTCAGCTGCTTCTCGAGCTCAGCAATGCGGGCACGCAGAGTCTCAACGGAGTCGCCGACCTCAGCCTTCTCAGCGGCCAGGGCGTTCTTGGCCTTCTCAGCCTCGCGGCGGGCGTTGTTGGCAGCCTCCAGTTCACCGCTCAGCTCCTCAATCTGGGCAGACATTTGCTTCTTAGAGGCAGCCAGACGCTCTTCACCTTCCTTGCGGACGCGTTCCAGCTCAGACTTGGCGCGGATCAGTTCCTCGGCCTTCATCTTGGAAGCCTCTGCGGCGGCAGCGGTAGCACCACCAGCCTCGTCCAGCCTGTCGTTGAGTTCCTGCAGCTGGCGTTCCAGTTCAGCACGCTGGCGTTCAGTGGATTCACGCTGGTTCTTTTCGGCGTCGAGGTCCTCGTCGAGCTCGTCAATCTTGGATTGCATTTCACGGATCTTGCGCTCCAGAGAAGAAACCTTGGCGGACTGCTCCTCGTACTCGGCAGTGGCCTGGCTGAGCTCTTCTTCCTTGCGGCGGAGCTGGTCCTCCATTTCGCCACCAGAGCTCTTGAGGTTTTCGAGGTTGCCACCAAGCTCACGAACCTGGGCCTCCAGGGCGCGCTTAGCCTTCTCAGCGTCAGCACGTCCAGCCTTCTCCTTTTCGAGCTGCTCATCGAGTTCAGCCTTGGCCTGTTCCAGCTTAGCCTTGGCGCGGGTAACCTTGTTGAGCTCATCCTCCGCAGTCTGCAGAGCAGTCTGCAGTTCCTGGATCTTCTCATCCTGGGCAGCCTTCTCCTTCTGCAGACGGTCGATGATGTCCTGCTTGGCATTGATTTCGGCCAGAAGTTCAGCAATCTTGGAGTCGCGGCCGCCCTGTTCGGACTCGAGGCGCTTGCGAGACTCCTCCATCTCTTCCTTAGCACGCTCAAGCTCCTCGACACGGAGCTCCAGCTTCTTCTTCTCGGCGCTAATCTCGGCGTTGTTGTCCTCCTCTTGTTCAAGGCGCTCCTGCAGAGCCTTGTACTGCTCCTCTAGGTCGGCGTAGCGGGCCTTCAGCTTTTCAAGGGACTCAGCAGCCTGTTCTCCGAATGCACGCTCCTGTTCGAGCTCGTCGAACAGTGCCTGCTTCTCGGCCAGCAGGGCAGCCTCGCGCTCCTCGAGCTGACGGCGCAGCTCCTCTTCGACACGGGCCTTTTCGGCAAGCTTTTCGAGTTCTTGCTCTTTGGCACGCATTTCCTCTTCCTGACGAGCGACGGACAACAGGGGCTTGACCTTGTTGAACAGACGCCACCAGGCCCACTGGCGCAGGGCAAGGAACTTGCGCATGTTGCGCTGGAGCAGCTCGACAAGCTTCTCCTGGTCGCGCAGCATGTTGAAGCGGCGGCGGGCGAGGTAACCGCGGGCGTAGGCCTGCAGGTTAGCCAGGATCTTAGCCAGGGCGTTGTCACGCTGCTCTTCCAGGTCGGCAAGGACACCGGCACGGAAGAAGACCTTGGTCTTACCAATACGGAATTGGCTCTCGTCGAGGTCAAGGTTCTGCAGCATAAGCTCAGCAGCCTTCTTACCATCCATGAAGCCCTCAGGAATGATGCCAGGGGTAAGGATTTCGTAGCGCTGGCGGAACTCCTGGAACATAATGCGGTTGGGGAAACCTTGGCGGCAGATACGAATACCCTCAAGCACACCATTGCAGCGCAGCTGATGAAGGACCAGGAAGGGGTCGATCACACCAGCCTTCTTTTGCTCGTTAGGGATGATGCAACGAACAAAGTGAGGCTGGCAAGAGTGCAGCTGCTTCATCAAGTTGGCAAGCTGCTCCTTGTGGATCTGACCCAGAGTGCGGAAGGTGCCGGACTTACCCTTGCGAGCAGTGGTTTCGTCAAAGGCAGTGGTGTAGTCCTTCCAGATGTGGCTCAGGTTGGCGTCGTTGCTCTTCTTCAACAGTTCGACGACGTTCTCGTTCAGCGGGTCCTTGTTCTTGTCCAGGAAACCGTCAATGTTGTAGTCGACGTTTCCAGCGTAGTGATGAACGGTGAAGTCAGCCTGCAGACCGCCGCGTACAAACTTGGGCTTCGAGTACTGCTTCTCACCACGGTCCTTGTAGGTCTTGTCCATCTTCTCAAGGAGACCCTTGTCGTTGCCACCGGGCATGAAGCACTGCTCGTCGACCAGAGCAAGGATACCAAGACCGCGCTGGCTTTCAATGAGGTCGATGGTGGGTTGCAGGTCAAGACCGAAATCGATCTGGTTCCAGCCGATGTTCTCCCGCTCGTACTCCTGCTGCTCCAGCACAAACATGTGGTGGTTAAAGAACTGCTGCAGCTTCTCATTGGTGTAGTTAATGAGCAGCTGATCGTAGGAGTTCCTCTCGAAGATCTCAAAACCAGCAATATCCAGGATACCCATGAAGGAGATCTTGCGGGTCTTGGTGTCCAGGGCGGTGTTGATCTTCTCAACAATCCACTTGAAGAGACGCTCATAGGTAGCCTTGGACAAGGCCTCCACGGAGTAGGCAGCCTGGGCGGCGTTCTTGGACTGGGTGACCCATTCGCGGCCAGCCTTGACGCGGGGCTTCAGAATGGCCTTAACGAGCTCCTCAGTCTTCAGGCCCAGAAGGAAGGCAACCTTATCAATAGAAGAGGTGTCATCCAGCTCAGCTTGTTCCTGACGGTTCTCGCTGAATTTGAGGTTACCAAAGTTCAGGAGACCAGCGAGAACACGGAAGATGAAGTCCTTGTCGTCGTCGGAGAAACGCATGATGTCCATTCCCTTCAGCATATCCTTGAAGTCCTGGACGTCATCGATACCATCGGCGCGAAGGTCAGAGCCAGCAAGGAACTTGTAGGACTTGATGTCCTCCTCGATCAGATACTTCTTGCGCTGCTCATTGTTCATACCGGCGAACATCTGGTAGAAGATATGGTAGTTGCGTTCCTTGGAAGTCTGGTACACCACACGGCTCTTCTCAAGCAGGTAGGTCTCAATGTTACCGCCGCCGATCAGACCCTGAGGGTTGAATTCAACGCGGATGAACTTACCGAAACGAGAAGAGTTGTTGTTGCGGATGGTCTTTGCATTACCGAAGGCCTCCAGCACGGGGTTAGCTTGAATCAGAGACTCCTCCAGGTTCTCAATGGCATCGGTACCGGTACCACTGGTGGAGTGGTGGGCAATAGCAGCCAAGTACTGGATAACTTTCTTGGTGTTCTCAGTCTTACCCGCACCGGACTCACCGGTGACCAGAATAGCCTGGTTTTCCTTCTCGGTGACCATGTTCTGGTATGCAACGTCAGTCAGAGCGAAGATGTGAGGCGGCATTTCCGAGCGCTTCTTACCCTTGTACATCTGAACAGCCTTCTCGTTGTAAATGGGCAGCTTACGGTAAGGGTTGATGGCAACCAGGAAAAGACCGGAGTAGGTGTAAATCAGAGAAGAGTAGTAGCGCTCACGCAGGTTGTGCAGAACGCTGGCCTCGTTCAAGTTGGACAGTTCGGCCATGTCAACGACCTTATCGAACTTAGGAGGGTTCATCTTCTCCACCTTGTCGGAGTCGATAGTAATGTTGTCGCCATCCTTGGTACTGACAGTGGTCTTGTCCCCGTTCTCACTGACAATATGTGCCGGACGGTAAGCATCGGTCTCATCAGGAATCCACACCCATTTCTTATCGGCCCATTGCTTCATGTCCTCCTGGTTGGCGATCTTTGTCTTGATCGCCAAGAAGGGAGTAGGATCTTCAGCAGACATGTTTGGTTTTCAAAAACTTTCGTACTACTAAAACGTGCACAAACGCTTGTCTCAATTCGTTCTACAAAGGAAGCGTCAAACTCAAGGTGTCCCCACAGCCCTGATTAAGTCGCTACACTCCTTGCTTGTTTCCGAGTCGCGTAGACACAAAAATACACACACTTAGTCAAACAGCTAACTAGACTGTTCGACGCATACGATAGTTAAGAGATCAGGTTTTCATCACGACCACGATTGGGCAGTACAATCTTTCTTATAACTGTAACTACATATAATTCAGGACTCAGAGCTGCACAGATCCACCCTGACCGCTCTAAGGTTCCTTCGCACATGCCACATCCGACGCACCACAAGACTTCAAATCCCGAACCGAAGAACTCTCGGACATCCGCGCATCAGAGCGCGCAGCGATTGGTTCTCCAACGCAAAACTAACAAGCATGAACATCTCCAAGACCATTTTGTTTCACAGAAAAGCTAAAATTACAAGACGAATTCATTTTTCTTTTCTTCGAACAGCCAGACGCAAGTCAAACCCTTTTGGCTGCTGCTGTCCGAAAGTTTTTTTTCCTGTCGGAGCTGTCTTTCTGTTTACATTGCGTGGTCGCTTTGTCATTCGCGTCTCCTGCATCCTCCACCGCACACACCCCAACAGACCCAAAAAAACCGCGAAAAATTGTCTTCGGGGGTCCGTTTTCCAGCAATTTTGTATGGGAGAAATTTCACAGGAATTTTCAAGAGAGGAAACAGAAAAGTTGGTCTCGGCCTCAATTGGCCCGCTCTTTTTCTTCCCGGTAGCTGCTGCGTTCCCTTCTCGTCACTTGCGAGAGACCCACTCTCTCCTTTTCCCCGTAACCCGCTGACGGATCCAGTACTAAAACTATGATGATGATTCCTGCACCCTCCCGCCCCCACCCCCATTTTTTCGCGCCCCACGCAATTGACGGTTGAGGCACTCCCTTTGGAGAACCCTGTCCCGCAGTTCTCGCCACCCCCCCTTTATTGCTTCGCTCCGTGAAGTGAATTAACTTTTCCCAGTAAATATGAACGAAAAAAAAAACTGGAGATCCAACCGTTGTTTTCTTTCCCCTTCCCCCCCCCCCTTCCCGTGATTTTTCGCCAATTCAAACAGGAAAAAAGAAAAAGAGAGAAAGATGAGAATTTCATTGTTGCGTCGACGAGTCTCTCTGTTTGGGTACCAGAAAGTATGGATATTGCTGCACAGCGACCAATGCATTCGGACGGCAGAAACGGTCCGAAAGCGAGGAAACCCACGCAGCAACAAACGCGGGCTGAGCTGTAACCAACGAGCGTTTATTGCTCTCCTTTGGTTTCCAACCTTCGTAGTTTTTCCTCCTGGCCAGCCTTTTTCTCTTGCCCTTTTTTTTTTGTTTTTTGTTTGAATCTCTCTCGCTGTGGGTGCTCCGTGTTAACCAACGCCAGAGCGCGTTCCTACGGCGTGGAGAGAAGGGGGCGTGCCGGGGAAAAATTTGAGTGCGTAAAAAAATCTCGCAGCTCTCCTTGCGGGAAACTCCCCCCCTTGAAACCAAGGCGTGGGGCGTCCCATAGTGAATACACTGATGAGCAGCTCGCGTGTTCGGGCGAGACGAGTGCAGCGGCCACGAAAGCGAAAAGTCTGACACTTTGTTTTTGTCAGCGTTTGCGCGCTGTGCGTACCTCGCCCCTCTTTCTTTTTTTTTTTTTGCTTGGGCCAGCAACGCCCGCTCCCCCCCCCCCCCGCTTCTCTCTCCGCGGGGTGGGTGTGTGTGTTGCTCCCTACTGTGACTATTGGCTTTGCTGCGCCTCTGCGTGCCCGAGAATGACATTTGAGAGCTTCTGATTGGCTGCGCCCATCGATAGTGTCCGCCTCGGGACGGGGAAGGAGAGCGGGCGTGGACGGGAGGTGGTCAACATTTGTACTGGTAATACTCTCCGCTATGCCACCCTTAGATACTGAAAATGTACTGCTATTCTGCTGCTAAGTACGGTATATATTTATGTAAATGGTATCCAACCGAGCCATGATCCAGCGCGTTCCACAACTAGCCAGTGCGTTCTGACGCTTCTGATTGGCCAAAAGTAAGCAGGCCTCTCTCCCCCATTCGCACTGGCCCCCCTTCTCTCGCTCCGGTTGTGCGTTGATTTTTTTTTGCTTTGACGCGTGTGGATTATGCATGGGATCAGTGTATGTGAGGTCGAAGGGGTGGTACACTGTTTCTTCCACTCTAAATCTGCCATCGGCACACCATGTTTCTGCATGCGTGTTGCATTTAAAGCCTCTGTCCCCACTCCCACTGCCCCCCCCCCCCTTCCTTGTTTTGCTTAGTACCACCTACCCCCCC